>RJWJ010045611.1:0-11696 GCA_004363605.1 Indri indri
TACTGGTTCTGCTTCTCTAGTTGATCCTGACTGATACAATGAATGCCTGATTGGCATAAGATTTCTGACCTGCACCATGGGGAAAAAATTATTTTAAAGCCAGCATTCCATATTCAATCAAACTGTCATTTCCGTTTAAGCACAAAATAAAATCATTCTTGAACATATAAGATCTCAGAAAATTTACCACCTCAGGACCCCTGAAAAATAACCTAAATAAAATTAAATATAAATCCAAGAGAAAGGAAGTAAAACTAAACCTAAGTTCAGGTCCTATTTTGTAATCATGCCGCAGTTCTAGAAAAGCTCATAGATATTTCTTCAGGAAGATGACAGTCACCATTTAGCATACTATATCATAAATATCCTGCAAGTATTATTATGAATTATATATATATTATATTATAAATTATGATGCACTGTTGCTAAGAAAACTACATATCATCTTTTGTTAAGCAAATAAACAAACAAAAATGGAAACTCTGTGAAAAGAAAAAATTCCTACAGAGAGCCATGATTCATAGATGAAACAAGCTAATCATGGTGTAACAAGGCACATAACAGAATATATCAGAGTATTCTGGAAAAACAATAGCACATGTGTACTAGTGAATAAATTGCAGAATGATGAGGGTGCCTACTGAGAATATGAAGTCACGTGTGATTTGCAATTTTCATTTAATTTATAATAGGTATTAAGTGCAATAATTACCCGACAATGTTTTTTTTTTCTTTAGAAACCTTTTGTCACTAATAGGAATTCTGCCTTCAGATTAACGCTTCCCTAGTATTATCTCTAAATCTAGATTAACATAGGAAAATTTGTTCTTGTTTTTAAAATGAATATAAATTCCACTAGTACCAGGCAAAGGCTTTACCTGCACCAACAATTAGTACATCTCAATTTCCTAAAATAACACCTACCACCTGGTCAGTGCTTCATAGATATTTTTGGAATTTGTTAATTTATAAATTCAGAAAGGCTTAGCTTAGTGTTTAGGTATCAGTGGTGCATTATGATTCTTAGGAGAGAACTGACCAAGTATTAGCAATGAAAATAAACTTACAGCTATTAAGAAACACACAAAGTTACCAATAACAATCTCAACTTCTTAATGAATCTCTCAACTTGTTTATGAAGCTTATATGAATCTTTGAGGACTAAAAATTGAAAATAAAATAAAGCATTTGAAGTTCAGCAACTCTCTCATGTGCATTTCTATTTATTTTTATTCTGTTAAATGTTGGGAAGTGAGTTGAGGAAAAATGTATTTTACTCATATGTTGTAGAAGTTTTTTCCAAATATTTTTACCAGTATATATCGATTTTTATATTCATAGGAAAATATTAAATGCAAGTTTAAAAAAAGAATGAGGAACTTCTACATATTATGGAAATATATTTGCATTATTAATGTTAAATGAAATTACAAAGGTCGTAATACAGTATGAATCTGTATTTTAGGAGTTCCTCTCTTTGTGTCTGTGGATATTTGCACCTGCATGTATGGAGAGATACACACCAAGTTACTTTTGAGTTTACTTAAGAAGCAGAGATTGTGGTGGGAGGAATGAAGTGGAAGGGTGACTTTATGCTGTACTGTTTTTCTTTTCATTTTTTTTAATGGTTACGACTTCAATTTTAATACAGAAAATATAAAAAATGTAATCCACCCCCTCTTGCCTTTAAGAAAATCCTTTCAGCATTTCTTCCCTCCTTATTCATGATGAGTTTCTCTCTTGACAGGATCATTGCCTACAGCTATTAAATTTTTCCAATATTAGAAACAAAACAAAGCAAAGGAGCAAACAAAAAAAAAATATTTCCTTGACTGTACTCCCCCCTCCACCAGCTACTGCCTACCTCTCTATCCCCTTCACACCAAAACCTGTCACAAGGTCTTTCTTCTTATTTCCCGCAGTTGCTATCTCCAATTCTCTCTTGAACCCATGGCAATCATGCTTTTGTAATCCCTCCCCACCTTTGTACATCTGTGCCTGTCAAGTTCAACAATGACCTCCAAGGTGTTACATCTTATGGACAATTCTCCAACCCTTTCAGCAACATATATCACAGTTTGTCATTCCCTCTCTCTCCTTGAAGCATATCCTTCTCTTGGTGTCCAACACTCCACACTCTCCTGGTTTTCTTCCTACACCACTGGCCTCTTCTCCTCAGTCTCCTTTGCTGGTTATTTCTCATTTCTCCATCTCTTAGCCTTGGCGCAGTCCTTGGACTCTTCCCTAGTTACGGACAATCCCTCCGCAATCTCATCTGGTCCCATGGTTTCACCATCAACTGTGTGTTGATGACTCTTCAGATTATATCTCCAGTCATTCTAGGATAACCATTCTCTCACAACATTTATAAATCCCATTAATCCTGCTCTCAAACCATTTGCAAATCTGATCATTTCTTATATCTAATGGTAGCACTTTGGTCCAAGTCACCATTGTCATTCCCTGGACGGTCCCAGTAGCCTCCTAACTGGTGTCCTTGCTGTGTCCTTCTACATATAGACTATTATCCACTAGAAAGCCATGTAAATCATACCATATCAGTCTTCGGTATAAAACCTTCAATGGTCGCCCACCCTACTCAGAATAAAATCAAAAGTGCTCATCATGCTTCACACAGTTTGTTTCCTCTCCCCCACCTTTCTGGCCTCTCTCTCTTTTCTCCTCCTGGCCTCTTCTGTTCAAGGTTCACTGCCTTTGGCTGTTCCCTGCATGCAAAAGGCTCTTTGCTGTCCTGGGACTTTTATATTTCCTACACATAAGCATCATTGACACTCCCCTGCCCCTTAAGTCTTTGCTCAAATGTCACTTTCTTAACAAGAGTCTCCTTGGTCAACATATTTAAACCTGAACCATTCTCATCACCTCACTCTTGCATTCTCTGTCCTCCTCTCCCGATTCCTATTTCTCCATGGAACTTGTCACCGTCAGACATCATATGCCATTTATTTCTGTTGATCATCTTTTTCCCTTCAACATATAAATTACAGAAGGTAAAGGATTTTAATTTTCAGTATTACTATACCTCAGTATCTACAACTTGTGTTTATGATATGGTAAGTGATAATTATATACCTGTTAAATTAATGAACACATCAATGAAGGAATGAGCAAATGATCATGCTGGAAAGAACCAGAAGCAAGTACGGTAAGCTTATGAGGTCCAGAGCAGAAACGGAAATGGCAAGAGCAGCAGTCCAAGGGAAGCTGGGACAGCTGGATGAACACCCATTGTAAATGTTGATGGGCCAGCTGTGATGTAATGTGGGCAGGATGATTTTGTTTTAAAGAGCCAATGGGAGGGAGGTTTTTATATTGTTTATAAATTATAAGAAAGGTTATAAATTCCAACTGTAAAATGATTTTATTTCCTTTCATCAGTGATGAGAATTGCAATAAGGAACTTCACAGCTAGCACAGGCGCATACGCTTTATCCACTTCGCCTCTGCCCCTGGCACCAAAGTGGTTTCTAGAGCTTCCATTTTTCCCACATGACCCCTGCCACTTCTTTCCTCACTGGCCTGTCTTGTCGCCTACTTTCTTCAGTCAAGTCACTACAAGGACTCTTTCAAGTTTTCTTCCCATATACGCTCGTTCAACCATTCTCTTACTTTTCTCATATTCCAATATCAAATCAACTACTCATCTCTTCCTGAGCAGAGGCATGAATGCTTTACCTTGGCTGATTTTACTTTTCCTTTTTCCAGCATGTGCCTTCTATTACAGTAATGTCAGCTTCTCCTGAATTTTTTTTTCAGTATTTTTATTTTTTTATTTCAGTGTATTACAGTGGTACAAATGTTTAGGCTACGTATATTGCCTTTGCCCCACTCGAGTCAGAGGTTCAAGCATGTCCATCCCCCAGACAGCATGCACTGCACCCATTAGGTGTAAATATACCCATTCCCTCCCCCACCACACACACACCTGCCCGACACCTGATGAATATTACTGCTCTGTGTGCACTTGAGTGTTGATCAGTTAATACCAATTTGATGGTGAGTACATGTGGTGCTTGTTTTTCCATTCTTGTGATACTTCACTTAGTAGAATGGGCTTCAGCTGTATACAGGATAAAACAAGAGATGCTACATCACCATTGTTTTTTGTGGCTGAGTAGAACTCCGTGGTATACATATACCAGATTTTATTAATCCACTCATGGATTGATGGGCACTTGGGTTGTTTCCACATCTTTGCCATTGTAAATTGTGCTGCTATAAACATTCTAGTGCAGCTGTCTTTTTTAATAGAATGTCTATCATCCATCTCTAGATTTTCAGGCTGTATAAATTACATGCTGGGGACACTCATTCTCTCTATTCCACATACATTTGATAATAGATTTTGAAAATTTAATTTCCCTATGAATGTACAAATGCACAACAGTTGCATAGGAAACACACACATGCACATACATATGCAAACACATCCTATAATTGCTGGACCAAAATGTGTCACAGAAACAGTAGATGAAACAGAGATGATGTACCATACATTATCATTCAAAGAAAAAAAGGAAGGAAGGCTTCTAAATATTCATAACCTTTTGTAAATTACAAAATAACCTGCCTGGGTTCAGTTCTTCATTATAGCTGATTAAATGATATTGCTATGTAAGTATGGATTTTTTAGTTAGAATAAATTAACATTTTTTTTCTTTCAGTTTAGAAACTTGCAGAGGGCAGGGACGAGTAGGAATAAGAAGCAATTAAAATAGCATTAAGTTTATAAATGCTAAATATAATGAAATTCCTATTTGATTTCCCTTAGCACATAACATGCAGAGGAATAATTCCATCCCAGAAACAGATTTTTGAAAAATTGTAATCAACATTTACCTGCTCCTATTCATTCCTTAAAGTAGATAAAATATTTTCGTCAAGCACAGAACAGTGAGACACAGCAATTCTCCTATAAGGAATATTATTCAATACTTTGTTGCCCAATTGAGAGAACAGATAGAAAAGATTGTGTATAATATCATGTTTTATGGTTTAAAAGCAATTTGTCAAAAATATAACAAATCTATACAGAGAGAAAGTTTAAAAATCATATCATTCACTTGTGCAAAATCAATTTCCTATACTGAATAGAGAAAAACCCATGACGCGACAGTAACTATTCAAAGTTAAAAACAGGTATAAGGTTTAAGATTAACAGCTGGTTAAGCCTGCAAATTTAGGTGTTTTTAAAAGTGTGATAATAGTGTGTTGTTTTCAATAAAATACAAGTTTCCCAAAATCTTTCTATCTCTTAATAAATAAGCTTGTCATTGCACCAAAGTGTTATTTTGTTATCTTGCCCTCTGAGATTCCTTGATCTTAAAAAACCTGAATACAATCTTTCCAATAGCATAAAGTAAAATCAATACCTGTTGTAGTACATCATATATTTATTCATGTGTAAAGAAAAGTCTACACCAAATTAGTTTAATAAAATTCCTATAGAATGTCATCTCTTTTATACAAGATAGGCACTTTGGGTTCGGGCCAAGAGTGCGAAAGGACAAAATGATGTTTGACACCAATTTCAAAGCCACACACACTGAGTTATGATGGAATTCTGCTTTAAATATAGAAATTGCCATATGTATAGAATCACGTTTTGATGGTCAATTTACTCCTTTTCAGATATCTGAGTATTTCTTAACTGGAATTTGTGTTTTTTTAAAAAACTATCCCCAAATTTGGCCAAGCCAAACTTGTATGCTTCCCTATAAAATGTGTGAGGAAGGCTGGGTAAAGAATGGCAGGGCAGTGGGGTGGTCCTACCAGATATTTTCAGAGGTCCTGTCCAAAGTTCACATCTCTAATTCTTTTAAAAAGGCAACAAATCTATACAAGAATGCACAAAACCAAGTATTAAAAGATAAACAATGGAGACAAAAATAGAAAAGGCAAAGCAGTAACATGAGCCAAATATTTGGATCTGTTATGCCAGTTATTGAGAACTAACTGTGGAGATGTGTTTTTGTTTAAGGCGATTGAGTGTATTAGAATGGACTGATCATGGGCAAGGAAGCCACCATCACCCTGATTTCCTCGTTGCTGGAGCTTACACCTGGGGACTATCTTCCTAAGCTAGATGGAGGCTCAGCTAGTAGGAGCTTTATTCTTTACCCCACTCACTCCCATATCTGTGCAGTTACTGCTTCCAAGGATGAGGATAAGGGAGTTTAGGAGGTTTCCAAAAATATCTGCAATTTATCTGACCCTACATGTGCACAGCATTTAATTGTAGAAACTGTCATTTAGCATTCATTGTAGTATTGGAGCTAATCAACCTTTATTAAAACTCAGTAGCACAAAATGCTTTAAAATCCTATCTGGCATTATTAGTTTATGGTCTCTGGTAATTACATTGCTCTCAATCCCAGAATCTGAAAGAGAGAAGGAGTGCTTTCTCCAGCATTCCTGGCAGGTAATTGCCTAGCTTCAATAGTCCTGTTAGTGGAAGCTTAGTCACTCACAGATTAGCTCCTCGCATGGAGGGATATCTCTATTTTGTAGGATGTTCTGTGTTAGTTTGAGTAGCAGATTGAGTCACTACAACTAAAAAGGTAATACCAGATGATTTTTAGGAAATAAATGAAAGCAAAAAATATAAAGTTTAAGTGAAGTGAGTTAGCTGAAGAAAACCAGCAAAAAATTCTAGTTGAACACCATGCAAATGACAATAAGTTTGGAAACGACATATAACAAATTCTCTTCATAGACTAGGGGCTTATAGGTCAATAGAGAACATATAAAAATTGTGATGTGGAATATGTGAAAAAAAAAAAAAAGTCGTTTTCAACACAAATGGATTTTCTTTTCCCCAAAGAATTGTGATCCACTTTCAACAGGAGGAAAATGGAAAACTGACTTTTGAACTTCTGGGTTAACCCAGAAGGTCAAATTACTTAATGATCATTAGTTTTAGAGGTCCCCTCTAAATCTCACATTTATAATTCTTTTAAAAAGACAAGAAGTCTAAGTAAGAATGTACAAAACCAAGCATTAAAAAATTATAAGCAGTGGAGACAAAAATAGAAAGGCAATGCCATACACTGGATGCCATTGATTGGGTATCCAATCAAAGGCAATGGTTGTTATTAAGTACTATATTATTACTTAATTATAACCATAAAACATGTACCATAACAAAAAAATTTAATGTAACTCAATCCTCAGTGAGTGGAAGAGGTCAGACCATACAGGACATGAATTTGCAAAGCCTAATTAATCTCACCCAACAGAAGATAAAATGCTTTGGGACCTCAGATATTAATGGAAACAAATTAGTCACTATGAACCTCATCATTTAAGAAAGTATAAGCAGGAAGATTCTACTAGCTGTAAAGATTTTCTCATTTCAGTAGGGTAAAACGCTATCTGTCAGACCGGCATGTTGTGCTCTGTTTGATGGATGGAGGAACAAACTGCAGCAAAGTTCAAAATTCCCATGGAAATCATATGAAGAGAACAGTCAATGAAAAAATAGGTGCATTTGCATAATATATTTCAGAGGAAGAGACTAAGAATCTGTTACTCTAATACAGGACTGTACACTAGGTAAAATGCAAAAATAAATATTTATTCAATTGACAAGTTGTTTATTTAGACTATATCTTTAGCCTTTGTTATTATGATATTCCTGGTGTGCTAGTGTTTTAGTTAAAACAGGCCCTGTTGCAATTCTATAATGACTCCAACAAAAAAATGGGAAGAAAGTGGAGCCCATTAGAAGCCCGCCTAAGAAATTATATCTGAGACAAGTGAGCAAAAGTCAGCAGTGATACAAAGGGGAGAAGAGAGAGCAAAAGTTAAACGTGAAAGTAATATGTTAGTACTGAACACTGGTATATGTATAGGTACATGTATGCGTTGTATAATTGAAATTTTCCATAATGAAAAGTTCTGTGTTTTTTTAAAAAATTTTTTTTTATTTCACCATATTATGAGGGTACAAATGTTTAGGTTGTGTATATTGCCTTTGCCCTACCCGAGTCAGAGCTTCAAGCGTGTCCATTTCCCAGACAGTGCACACCACACCACCCATAAGGTGTAAATATACCCATCCCCTGTTCCCCTTGCCCAACTGCCTGACATCCGACGAATTTCACTACTACATGTGCACATTGTGTTGATCAGTTAATACCAATTTGATGAGTACACGTGGTCCTTGTTTTTCCATTCTTGTGATACTTCATTTAGTAGAAAGGGCTGATAACTAGAATCTATATGGAACTCAGGAAAATCAGCAAGAAAAAATGAAACAACCTTATCAAAAAGTGGGCAAAGGACATGAACAGAAACTTTTCAAAAGAAGATACATTAACGGCCAACAAACGTGACAAGATGCTCACAATGAAAAGTTTTTTAAAAGTCAACATGAGCTAAAATTCTGTGACCAAAGGAAAAGATAAGCAGCAAGGCATTGATTTCCCTGATATTTATTGAGTGCCTAGAATATGTCAGACACTCTGTGCAGCATCTTCCTTATCCATGGGGGATATGTGCCAATACCCCCAGTAAATGCCTGAAACCCCAGATAGTACCAAACCCTATATATACTATGTTTTTTCCTGTACATACATATCTATGATAAAGCTTATTGTATAAATTAGGCTCAGTAAGAGATTAACAATAATAATTAAATAGAACAATTATAACAATTTATTATAATAAAAGTTATTAATGTGGTCTCTCTGTCTTCAAATACCCTATTGTACCATAATATGGGAAACTGAAACAGTGACAAACAAAACTACAGTTAAGGTGGGACCACTGTGCAGGGTGTTCAAAAATTAATGAAACACAATTTCTGCCCACAGGTATTTTAAAAACCAATAGGAGAGACAGAGAAGTTAACCAACAATTACAACTCAGCACTAAAAAAGGATGAAAGAAGGATACAATGAGAGAACAGAGAAACTCCTATCCTGGCACCATGAAGACTTTAGGTAAAGCAGAGAGAGGACAGACCATTCGGAGAAATTAAGTGTAAAGGTGAATTAGGTATTGGAAGAATAGGGCCAGGTGAGGTAAGAAATGAAATACAGGGGCCAGATCATGAATAGCCCTCTCTTTCATGTTTTAGAAGCACACAGGAGTGTATTAAAAATACTAAACATGTAGTGACATAAGGAGTTATTAATTTTAGAATAATTATTTAGAAATATCACGTATACATTTGGAGATTACTATAATAGTCCAGGTGAGATGATGAAGTATTGAACTAAATTGGCAATGGTAAGGAGAGAGAGAAGAGAAGAGATTTGGGATAAAATCTGTAAGATCTTGTGCTTAATAAAATATAATTGGTTAAGAATTGAGAAGATTCCAGAATAGTTCTACAGTGATGCCATTCTTTTGAATATGGAATATAGGAATAACAAGTTGGGAATATTGATGTATATCGGTTAAGGGTTTAAAATTACAATTAATTTTGGTTTACTCAGCAAAAAAGATAGAGAAAGAAAGAAGAGAAAAGAAAAAGAAGGATATAAGGCATTTCACAGGCATGTCAAAAACAAAAACTAGGGCAGTTCTAGAGTCTGAATAGCAAGACAATTTGATTAAAAGGACCACCTCTATTCACTCAGTTTAATATTCAAAATCCAGGAAACTAGAGCCTTAAGTACTGGGTAGGAAATAATGCTGCCTATTTCTTGGCAAGGATAGAGCATGCAATTTAATTCATAGTTCTACCAAGAATGAAGAAAAGTCACCACTAAGATTGGATTATTGGTGGAGGTAAAAAGTATTAATGTATAAATATAACCCACAAGATGAAAAAACTAAAGAGCAAGTCATGCTAGACATAGACAGGTCAAGGCAGAGCAAGGTCATGAGAAAGAAGTGGCCCAGAGTAATTAAAGATAACTGGGAAGATAATATTACTGTTGGGAGTTAATGAAAGGGCGAGGGTCTTTAAGCTAGTGTTAGGAAATGAATGGCCTAACTTGGAAAAAATATTAGTAGATAACAACCGCCATGGAGACAAAATTATTTTTCTGATAATATAATGAAGAAAAAGTACTTATTAAATACAACTGTGTTAACAGTAGATTGGATTGTTATAATAATACCAATACAAATTAAACTTAGTAGGTTCTAAAATATAAAACAAAATAAGCAGCTCTTTATGTGGAGTATAATTATACCACACACGTCACTCCAAAACCTAGACATCCAGGGGAAGTTGCTAATAGGATGGCACAGTACTCAAATTTGCAGTCTACACAAGTGTTTCAAGATTTAATTACAAGTTTGCAGTTTTGCAACTGTCACATTATCATCCACCATCTAATTGTAAATTCTGAAGTGCCTTGGATCCACATTTTGAAAAAAAAAAAATGATTGTGTAGGAAAGTGTTTAGCACTACTCCAGATTAAAATGCATCTGTAATTAATTTATAGCTATACACACAGTTAACCAATTAGTTATGCTATTAACAATGGGCCTGAGTTGTAAGAAGTAATATTGGTATAGGAAGCATTTTGAGTAGTCCTGAAAATTAAAAGATATTTTTAAATTGGATTTGTTTAATCATAAGACAGTGAAGCTAACACTCCGTATCTGGTTCTAGAAGCAGGGATTCTCAATCTCAGCACTATTGATATGCCAGAGCTATGCCAATAACACCCAGTAGTGCCCATCGAAAATGTCTCCAGATGTTCCCAAATGTCCCTTAGGGGGAAAATTCACCCCTGTTGGAAAAAAATACTTATCTAGAGAAAGGGAAGCAACACCTTTGGCCCACTCTGTTATAGCAAGGGACCAAACACTCGCACTCTCATGTAAATTCATAGAGTGGTGACTGATAAATTATATAAATTCCAATTCATGATCTCAGCATTATAGAATCAGGTTGCATAATATTTTATCATCTCATTTTTATTTCTCTAGAAATACACTATTGGAGCAATTTGTAAAATATGTACACAAGTGAGTAAAATTGATACAGCCTCTACTCTCTAGGAGATTAAACTCTCATAAGCACAGTTCTTTTTTCCATTACTTGATTTAAGCATAGAAAAAGTGTTTTACCATAGTAATTCTGATGTGTTATAATTTCTGTATTAGACTTTCCAGAATGAAGTCATACATTCATTACATGCTACTTTTGTTCATCACATTTTTGCCAAAGTTCTGAACTTCCCATACTGGCATACAGATTAATATTTATTCAGTAAACATTTATTGAGTAATTGTTATGTATGTAATGCAGGAATATTTGGGGCATAGGGGAAATAAAGATGAATAAGGTCTATTCTCTGCATTTTGGGAGCTAAAAAAATCTAATAAAGGAACATTCAAATATAAATTGAATGTATAATATAATTGCAAAACATCAAGTGTAAGGAAGTACACTTGGAAATGTACACTGAGAACTTATTGCAACTGGGAGAATGGAATTACTTGGAGAAGGAGGTAATATCTGAGATGGGACCAGGGCAGGGCATGGGATCCTAACAACTGCAGTAAGAATTCTAGGTGAAGAGAAACCAAGAGTTGATGTGTGTTTTGTGGATTATGGGTAATGCCTGGACAATGGCCAGTGGACGAGGGATCTGGGAGACAGCCGTGAGAAAAGTGAAACAGCATATGACCTCAGGAAGTCATGCAGGGCATGTGGGATGGCTCTGAATGGAAAAGGACAGCCACTGAAAATTCTTGAGCAGGTGTG
>RJWJ010045612.1:0-11695 GCA_004363605.1 Indri indri
CTGCCAAGCCCACTGCTCAGCTCTGATCACGCCACTGCCCTGTGCTGTGTGCGTGCTCACAGGTGCACTTTTAGGCAGGTGGAAAAGTGAGCCACCCTTTCTGGACACGAAATTTTCTCCTCTTGCTACATTTGATTCCACTTTTAGCTAGAGCACTAGGATTACCACTTCTATTACTGACATAAGCCAACAGATAATTCATCGTTGTAAACCAGAGACGTTTTTAAAGGATCATTCGACAAGGAGGAGGGGTTCCTTCAAATGCCAAAGCCTAACTGGGTGCCGGGAGCCTTGTCCTACACCCTCGGGTGGGATGCCAGCGACAGGGTGTCAGAACTCCAGTGCCCTGACTGCCTGTGGCCGTCCCTCTCTCAGGACAATTGGAGAAGGTTAAAGTATATTCATGGACTTCTAAAAAAATTTAGTAGCAGGTTCAATTTTTTTCCAAATACAATTTCACGATGAAGTCTGTATCCTTGGCATGGGTCTGTTCTGTCACTCCCACGGTGGGCAGGATGCTGAAAAACAAGAGGAAGCCCCGTGTCCTCCGCCAGGGACGACCTTCAAGACACAGGAAGTGGAAAAAGCAGAGGTGGGGCAGGTGCATCCTACTCTGCCACTTGTGTTAGAAACGGGAAAATAATGTAAACAGACACATCTACTTCCCTGCGTGTGCATAAAATAGCCCTGGAAGGAAAGAGAAAAACCATTAACAACTTTGCCTTCCGTGGGGAGGGGGGCTGGAATCTGGAGGGCTGTGGCAGGAGGTGACCCTGCCTTATTCTCACGTGTATTTTTGAATTTTGAACCATGTGAACATATTTATTCAAAAAATTAAAAAAATTTCAAAATGTGTTTCATAAGCTAATATATGAGAATATGACTTACAAAAAATCTGAGATTAAGAATAACTGGCTTGTCTATTAACTCTAGAATTTATTTTATTTCTACAAGTTCTTTCAAGAACTTTTAAGAAAAACAGTCAATTTTTAAAGATATATGACCTTAAAAATCCTGCTTACTTTAAAAGAAATTTTTAAATTGTAATAAAAGCACGCATGTGCAAATGTGAGGCACACTAAATCTGCACAGTTTGGAGGTATTACCTGGTTAATGTGTTGTAATTTGATACACATTTGAGCATGCACGTTGATTTTTATTACATTTTAAATACCATATTCAAACCTTTCTTAATCTTTTGATTGCTTGGCAGAACTCCCAAAGCACCTCTGCCAACAGTTGAACAGCATAAATCAACTGTCTTCTAAAGTAGCTTTTGGGGAAACAAAGGAACGTAAAAGAAGATTCTAGGTCCAGGTCCCATGAGGCATGAGACCACTGTTTCCTTTGCAGGGGAAACCAGCTGTCCTTCAGCCAACGTCTGGTCTGTGATTCAAGGTGAGAGCGCTGCAGTGGGCATGGCGGCTCTGCCTGTGGCCACTGTGCTTGTTGGCACTTGAACTCGTGTGTCTGCAGGCTCAGCTCCTGGCGAGGGCCGGGAGGGTGGAGGAAGGCGTCCGTTCCTCCCGGGAGGGCACATGGAACGGCGACTTGTGGCTCAGCCCTTGAGCCAGCTGGGCCCTGGCTGGGCCCTGGCTTCGCTGTCTACTTTCACAGGGTAGGAAGAAGAGTCCTAGCAGAGAAAGGGAGCAGGGAGGTGTGACTCCTGGTCCCCGAGCACACAGCGCAGCCTGTGCGCGGGCCCAGGAGACACGTCTTGAGCATATGGTTCAGAACGTCAGGGAACAAACTGTCGAGTGATCATCAGTGATTTCTTCTCTATGGGGTTGGATTCTTGGGATTGATATTGTCAGACTTGTTTCTAATCCCCCTGTTTCAAGCCCAAGGGAGATCGAGGTCCTCATTTGAGAATAACATCGTTTTATGATCTTTACCATGCAACAAAACCGAGGGAGGAATTCTCCAGAGGCGTGTTTCCCCAGGTGGGCTCCTCTCTCCAGGCTGGTGCTCACATCATATCCACGAACACAAGGAAGGGGCAGCTCAGCTTCTGCTCAGCCTCCCGTTCTCATCTGCACCCCGTGCGGAGCCCCAGTGGTCAGCCCCTCACCCCGGCTAGTGAACAGGCGCTCCCCGGTGCTGCTGTCTGACAAACCGCGTATTTCCACTTCCTTAGACACGCTCAGTCAATGCGTCTAAATACCCAGGAGGCAATTCTGGCCTCAAGGATGATGGCAGGCGACAGGGATTTTTCTCAGGAGTGAGCACGTAGGTACGTGTCAAACACGTGGTCGTTCCTGGTGGCTGAAGTTGGTAACAGATGAGACTTCACCACCCTCAACCCACTTTGCCTCCTCCTCTTTGCTCTTTGTATTTCTCCATCTTCCTTGTCTCTTCCGGGGCACTGAGCGACCTGCAGGGATGGGCTCTGAGGCCCTGGCTACGGAGGTGGCGGCATCAGCTCGCAGGACGGCCTCGGTAGGCAGGGCACCTCCCCCGACTTGCCAAAGGATCAATATCGTATTTGAAACAAGGGTAGCAGAGCATGTAATCACGCGTAGAATTTAACCCACACCTTCTCCTGTAAAACTAATTTAAACAAAGGACACAGAGAAAGAGCTCCAGTTTTTTCCTGGTGGAAAAATTAAAATTTACATGCCAATCAGTTCTCCTTCTAAGAATAAGCTCTATTCATGCCGAACATCTGTCTTAATTCCATTTCTTTTTTGGTTGACAGATTACATACACAGTATGAAAACGAGACCAGAAATGCTAACATTATTGCAAATGGTCTGATGTGAAAGCAAGTTGGAGCCCTTCCTGGGAGAGCCTGCCCAAGCCTCGGTCATGCGTGGAGAGGCCACAGTTCGTCACTGTAATTAAGAACTGGGTGACTCACACTCTCACACGATTCTAACGAGCTCACTCTGTTTTTATCCGATCCTATTGCTAAAGCAAACTAAGGGACTTTTAATTAATAATATGGATATGGAAAGGTGGAGCAGCCATGCGGTAAGGCTCTGCTTCCCTCCAGGAAAATCTGGCCACCGCTGACGAGTCAAGCCCGTGTCCCATGCAGCGTTTCAGGCGAGTGAAGGAAGGTTTGACCGTGGCGCTGCCCTTGGACATGCACGTGCCGCGCCTGCGTGTCTGGAGACGCGTGGGCCAGGGGAACAAGCTGGAACAACAGTGAGGCTCATTTAACTTCAAATGCTCGCGTTACATTCCACTTTCTGCAAGAGCCTCCGGTTCCGTGATCAACAGAATTCCTAAATGGCTAGATTTTGAGTTCCCTGAGAGGAGGTTTGTGTTCTCATCTAGAACCTAGCCCTGTGTCTGCTCAGAAAAAGCGGCCAATGAAAAAATGCTGCCCCAATGAATGAAAGTAACCGGCTTTCTGGACAAGGGGAGCTGTGCAGGACGAAATGCATTCTATGGGCAACAAGGGCTCTGTTGAACAATTACAGTATAAACCGTGATTTAAAAAATTCAAATTTGAAGTAAAGCTCCTGACTCGTATTTTTCCTTTAATCACTACTTATCCTTGACACTACCAAGGATTACAACAAGGATGATGAGAAGCCTCTTCATCTACCCACTAAGATTTAGTTAGCTCCTGCCACGCGCCAGACTTTCTCGAGGTGCCAGGACGACAGCAAACCCAAAACAAAGCCCTTGTTCCCTGGCGCGGACGCCTGAGCGGGCTGTGCACACAGACAGGAAACGACCCACGTGCTGTGAAGAAGGAAATGCAGGTGGAGGAGGACGGAGGGACGGGACAGGGGCGGGAAGGCCCTCTGGATAAGGACACCCTCGCCCTGCGAGCAGAGACCCTTGGGGCGAGACAGCGGCACGCGGGTGCTGGGGAGGAAAGTTCCAGGCACAGGGAAGCAGGCGCAGCGTCACCCGCTGGCAGCTTCACGTGCTTTGGGAGCAGCGTGGAGACTGGTCCCGCCGGGGCGGAGTGGGCAGGGGGGACGGACGGCGGGGGCAGAGGGGGCTGAGAGGCAACACAGGCCAGGGTCACGGGGGCCTTCCTGGTGGCGGCAAGGACTTTGGATTCTGAGCAAGATGGAAAACCACTGGAGGAGGGTTTTGAGCAGGGCGAGGACGAGATCCAACCCAGGTTTCAGGAGTTTAATTTTGCCTGCTGTGAGAAAACGGACAGTGGCAGGCAGAAGTGGGCATGGGGAGGCCGTGTGGAAGCCACAGACAGCAGCCCAGGCAAGGGACAGCCACTGCTCGGCCTGGGGTAGGAGCGGAGGACGGGCCAGGTCTGGAGCTTTCCAGAGAGTGAGCGGATCAGGTGACCCACAGATCAAGGCTGCAGAACTGGAAGGACGGAGCGGCCGGGGGACAGAGCCGCGGCTCCCGAAGACCTTCCCGTCCTCCTCCTCCTCCTCCTCCTCGGACCCTGTGAACGTGCCGCCTCACACAAGCCAACATTTCTGCAGTGAATTAACTCTGATACGTGTATGCAGTTGGCCCTCGAACAATGTGGGGTCGGGGACACAGGCCCCCCAGGCAGTCAAAAATCTACACATAACTTTTGACTCCCCAGAACTTAACTGCTAGTAGCCTACTGTTGACCGGACACCCTACCAATTACATAAACAGTCGATTAACACACGTTTCGTATGTTATCTGTATAACATACCGTATGCTTACCATGAAGCGAGCTAGAGAAAGGAAAGCATCACTAAGGAAAATCGTAAAGAAGAGAAGCTACATTGACAGGGCTGCACCGTAAGTTTATATTATCTGTTTACGTGACGCACCGTCTGCCACGGTGGCAGCCACAGCTCAGACCCCGGTCTCTGGTATCTCTCAAGCAATTTGACTTTTTCTTGTAATAGCGTGACTTTGCTTCTTGGGAGCACGTCCAGCATCACAGTGGCACTTCCTATGGGTCCCATGGTGCTATTCGAGGTTGACAGTGTTGCACTAAATACAATGAAAAATGTGAGGTAACCTCGAGAGATCACCGTTTACTGTAATTCGGAATTTACAGGAGAAATGAACTGCTTACACGGAGATCATTAGCATCTCACAGTGTTTTACATGGATACTCACAAGACATGAGCTCACTGCAACAGTAACAGGAGAATTGTCGCAGCCCTACACACTGCACTAGCTAATTTTATGCAGTTTGGTTTAATACTGCATCTTTACGTTTGTTTATGCTTCTCTTGACGGCAGATGACACCATATATGTATGGTCTGTAAGTATTTGTGCGAGTTTTGATAAAATTTAATTTTTTATAATAGATTTGTGTATATTTTATAGTAAATGATAAAATAGACTAGCATCTATCTACATATTTTATGCATGAATGACATATCTGACTTTTTCTTATTTTTTTGATATTTCCAGGTTATGCAGGTCATCTGTGAGTTTTTTCCCATTGTCGCAAATCTCCAAACAATTTTCTAATGCATTTATTGAAAAAATCTGCATGTAAGTGGACACTCAACATTGAAACCTGTCTTGTTTGAGGGGCAACTGCATATATTTTCATATTCATATATATTTCCCCTACCAATATAATGCCAGGAAGCCTTCCAAATCCGCACTGTCTAGAATATGTACCTGATTACGCTAACCTGTAAAGACTGGAAAAAAATAAAAATAAATAACTCTCTCTCTCAATTCTTACAAAGTGAGTACAGTACCTTTGATGAAATAAGAATACTTTTTCTTTCAAATACATCTCTCCCCTTCCTTTCAATCCTACTCAACCACATTTATCTTGAACACTTGGTAATTCCATTTTAATCTCATTTTAAATGAAGGATGCCGTTAGCTCGGACATCTGTGCGGTTACACGTCATGTTATTTCAAAGTTCTGTACAATTTCATCTAACAATTGCCTCCTGGGACTGGTTACACAAACAAAGGCAGACAAGTCTTACATTAGAGCACTTAGCTGTTCTGTCCCAGTGAAAGGGCTCCCCGTTATTAGAAAGTAGGGCACATCTGTTCAGCAACAATACGTCTGATAAAAGGAAGAGGCAGCTCTGAGAGGACATAACAGCTTCTCTCATCCAACCATGAGAACCCTGGCTGGGGGCGCCAGGCAGCGCCCTGCATCCGATCCATCCCAAAACGGTGCTTGTGAGGAGGAAGAGTGTGCGTACCCTGCCCTCCTGCCCGAGGCCACTGTCCTGGGGGAGGACCCTGGACTCCTAGCGCTGCTGGTTGAAGTCCAGAGGGAGGGGCCGGGTCTAGGGATTCAGGTTGTCTTTCAACCCACGGGAACTGTGCTGCGGTTACATGCTGGGTACTGTGCTAAATAAAGGTTTTAGAACCGGTCTCACTAATTTTAGGACCAATTTCGGTTATCGCTTCCCAAAACCTTTAGCATAGTGCCCCACACGTGGCAGGGGCGCAATTTAAAAATGCGGCTACAAATAAACACATAACTGGTGATCTTGTTGACTGGGGAATGTCCTTGGGTAACTTGGTTTAAGCATAACCTTAAATGTAGTTTATACGATGACAGGGTAATCATAGTGGCAAAGTTAGGAACCTATAAGATGCAGAAATAACTTAAAGCAAAAACGTAATGCTATTCCAGGACTGCGAGAACTACTGTGGCCCCACAGCAGCCCCCAGGCCTGGCACCTGACCCGCACAGAGGCAGAGAGCCGCCCGCCCTCCTCCGGACCTGCTCACTCTGTCGCCGCTGGGCTGCAGCCAGGGGCTGCACTGCCGCGCGTGGTAACACTGAGCTCTTGCTCAGATTATCATCCTGTTGCTAAAACAGTCACCAGAAACACCGCCCCATCTCCACAATATCAGTCTCCTGGACCTTATCTCCCGGGACCCACCCCTACCCAGAAAGATGCTCTCAGCCGGGCTTCTCAACCTGGTCTTGGGGCCTGTCCTCTGCGTTGTAGGATGTTATGTGGCATCTCTGACCTGTATTTGCCAAGGCCAGTAGCACCCCCTGCTCCAGCTGTGAAAACCAAAATAGCTCCTGACATTGCCAATGTCCCCTGGGTGGCAAGATCCCCCCAACTGGGTATGACTGTTGTCGGCAGAAACCACCGGATTTGGGTCACAGTCCTCACTATCCAGTCAAGACTGCCGCATTCTCTTCCTACTCATTGCTCAGGGGGACGCTTCCGAACATCCCTGCAGCTGTGCGAGGAGGACGCGCTGTCCGGTGCTGAGCGCACAGCCTCTGAGTGCAGCGGGCCCTTCCCCACCACAAGCCCCAGGCGGACTTGCACAGCTGGGCCGGGAAGCTGCTCAAGGGGCACCTGAGAGCCTACAGCTGGATTCTGGGGACCGAATCTCAGCAGGACACGTGCGAGTCGAGATTTAGCTCACACGCCAACGATTAACGGCCACATTCTTGGTTCCATGTTACGCTAGAAAACACTGAACTTCACGGTTTCTTAGTTCCCCTATTGGTAGGCGGGGACACTGCTGCTCGTCAGCAAGTCAGCTGACCCGAGAGAAAGCCAAACAATGTTTCCATTGAAATGTTTCTGCCCTGGGTTGAGGCAGCGCTGGGCACCCGCGCCCATCCTAAACGTCCAGCCCTTTACCATGAAGCTCTGTGGCACCAGCTCGCCCATCTCTGAAGGAAATACAGACAGGGGTGTCACCCTTAGGGAAACGAACCTGCCACCACTCCCATTATCTGAAATAGCTCTGGGCCACCTGGGCCACCAGCCGCATCTCACTGAGAAGTCCCTGGTCTGGCGGGTGCTGCTCCTTCCTGGGCGGGGTTAATTTAAGCATCTCCAGACAGGAAGTCATGACCCATCGTAGTTTCGGAAGGGATGAGGGAGATCCCTGTCACATCCACCAGCTACACTCGTCCAGGGAACTTCAAGGCTAGTAAAAAAAGAAACAGGAAGATGTGGCTCTTCCTCCTACTGTCCCTTGGAGCCACAGTGCCCAGCTCCATCCCCTGGGAGAGCCGCTGTTGAAACTCCACTGAGTTTGGCCTCCGCAGGTCCTTGGGCACTGAGTTATAAGCCATTTAACAAAGCTGAATTCAGATGGTGCCTTTATGTAAGAGTTGGATATGGGGATGTTAGGAGAAGACACACCACTGCCCTTGTCAATGGGGGATTTCTTTGCAGAGCACAAAACAGGCGCTGATCAGCCTCACAGTCGCGGGCTGTTTCTGGAAGGGCACTGCGGTCGCAGAGCTGGTCAAACAATAGACTTGTGTCTTTGCGCTCACTGGCAGGCTGCATTTGTTTCTAGGACTGCTGCTGGCCACCCGATAAACATTCTAAAGAAATTCTGTGGAGACGACCCACGCAGAAGAAATTCTAAGAAGTCCATGCATGCTTATGAAGCAAATGTAGAATACATTTCAAAGTGTAAGTGGAACTCTCTGGTCTAGAGCAGAACGCAGGCCACCACTGCCACATCTGGACATGGGAACGGCGTCTGGAAATAGCAGGTGTCCACCCTTCAAACCGTCCCAATGACGAGATGGAGGAGCAAGAAAAAATAACCCCCAGCAGTCCGAATCCCGGAAGTCCACCGAGCCCCCGTGTCACATGCTGGAGCGGGCATCACTTCACAGCACGACGGCACTCTAATGCCACTGCTGACATTCTGGCACGACAGTGACCCTCCCTCGCTGCAGTCCCACCCCCGTGTCCCAGGAACTGTAAAGCATGACACCTCTGCTTCCTGTGACCTCTCTGTCACCTGCTCACGACACTGGGCAGAATGACCATGGAGACTATCAGAGGGACTCCCAAACTAATTGCCTCACCAGACTTAAACATTCTTTTCTGCTTGAGAAATTCAAGATAAATTTGTCAATAATCCATAAATTCCTGACCCAAACTAAACGAAGGGACCCGAGGTTTTGGCTGCTGTGTGCTGTGACAAGGCTGGGCATTGCCCAGTGCAAGGAGCACAGGGTGGACGTGCCCAGAGAGTACTTGAGGCCCCACCTTTTTAAAGAACTTCCGTTTTCACAGAATGGCAGTGGGGCTGTGAACAAATCAGCACGGAATGGGGTCACTTCCCAGCAGTCCCTGATTTGGACAATCTTTTCAGAGTTCAGGAAAATCACAATTCATGAAAATTACTCCTCTGATGCTCCTGCCCGGCTTGGCAGGTTCCATCTCCCCCCAAATGTTCTTGGAAGAGCTTGGGCAGCACCATGTGCTGCAGACGTGTTTGGGGAGAAGCCAGGATGGTCCCAGTCATGGTGGCGGCATGGCGGGGACCTCGCTCCTCAAGAGCCTGGAGTGCAGCCCTGGGGGAGTGCGGTAGAGTCTGGAGCGCCTCTCCCTGTCTTGTCAAGAGGGTGCATGGCATGTGCTTTGTTCATACACTGGATTCTGATTAGCAGGAAGCTTTACCTTTAATCTACATTTTACTACCCAGAAAACTCTAGAAATTGGTATGCTGGATTCCTAGATCAAACATTTAATCTAGCAGCAATTACAGAAGCTAAAGGTACTATGCACAGACTGTCAAGTTGGATCACAGATGTGTTTCCAGGTACTGTTCTTGATGGTTGGGATAAAACCACTCGCTCCCTGCTGAAGTTTTTGCAAATAATACCAGTTTTTGCTTCTATGTATTTCTCTGATTATTTTTGAGTGGTCGTGTTTTCCTCTCTCCCTCCCTCCACCTCCCTCTTTTCTTTCCCTCTTTCCCTTGCCAAATGCTGTGCCTGTCGCCCAACTCCATGTTCTCGAAATACTGGGGACACGAAGCTTTTATTCTGGGTATATATTACACGTAAAGCTACTAAAGGTGGTCAGTTCCTATATGTTGGATGTGACTGAAAATATTCATGACTTGCAAAACAATCTTTCAGTGGGTGGCCTCAAGTCAAAGCAGATTAAACTCCATCGTATTGGAGCGTGGAAACTGCCAAGCAGAGAGACCGTTTGCTGGGGCTCAGGTGTTCCTGCCAGGGTCAGTGCACGGCCGAGCACCTGCACTGTGCTCACACCTGCACCGTTCTCGCACGGGGCACTGCCCTAGCCACGCCCGCCTCACCTTCACGGCGTACTCTGCGTCGGTGGCTTTGTGCACACACCGCTTGCACACCGAGTAGGAGCCCACCCCGATGTCCTCCTTGATCTCGTAGCCATCGGTGAAGTGGATGTTGTTCCCATGCAGTTGCTGTGGAGGGATGGAGAGAAGGGAAGCCCGTCAGGATGCGCTCACGAAGGCACGGCACAACCGCATGCAGACGGGATGGGGCAAAGGCTGGACTGTGCACCCAAGGACGGTGAGCCCAGGTCACAGAGCCACTCAGTGCTGGCTCTAGATCTAAGTCCCAACTTCTCTGGGGCCTTGGATTATGACTCTTAATTTTGAGACACGAGATCATTCTGCATCCCCTGGCTGGCCACGTTCCTCCCAAAGATCTGAGAAAGGGCATCCGGAAGTGGAAAGAGGGAAGTGCCTGCGGCTGCCGGGCATGTGGCTCTGACGCCTGCATCCAGAGCGAGGATCTGGACCGACACATCCCAGTGGAAACACGGCTGCAGGAGGTCCAAGGCTCAGCCTGCTCCGCCTGCGTCCACGGCCCCGCGCCACCCGCTCTTGACAGAGGCAAGAGGCCACCAAGGCAGCGCACGCTGTCACAGCAAGCGTCCACTTTACACTTGCTGTATTTTTCCAAAAGGTCACAGGGAGAGAAGTAGCATGGAAATCCAGGGGCATCCAATTCACCCTGATTCTGTTTTTAAGTGAGTTTAATTATAATTCCTTCTTATTCTGGTTACACTTAAAAGGTGGAAAACTCCTTATAAAAATGTGATCTTCCATGGACCTCCCAAACACTACTATGTTTCATGATAGGGAAATGGCACCCACAGATCAAAGTGCCATCTTGGGGTGTTGAATGGACTCCACACAGCAGAGATGCCCAAGTCCCCGGCCACAGACACACTGTGGTGACATCTTCTAGGACTTCTCTTCCTTCTTGAAGATAAATGTGAAGTAGCTACTGAGCGAGCTCAGACCACCCTGGGGACCACTGTGGGGGATGGCCACGGAAGAAGGCTGGTGTCTGCCCACCCTGACACCCAGCACCCAGCTGTCGGAGGCCATGGCGGACACCAGGGTCGAGCATAAGCCGCGCTACCCTCAACCCAGGGGAGGCAAGCGGAGTTACCTGCACGATCGGGTGGACTGGAACTTTGTGCAGGTCTTGCTGCGAGGGCTCCTGGACCAGGCTTGAGGCCACAAAACTGAATCCTCTGAACAGGTGGTGAGCGTTGGCACTCGGGGGCATGCCGGGAGAGTCTGTGGGACAGCGGCAGGGTCAGACCTCATGAGAGCTGCGCAACCTCGGGCTGAAATGATAGCGTGTGCCTGTGTGTGTGGGGGTGTGTATGTACGCGCATGTGGTGTGTGCATGTGTGTGTGTGTCAGAGGAGAGGGCAAAACAGACATGTAACATGCTGAACCAGATGGGACTACTTTATTTTGGGTAGTGCTAATGGTTTGATTTTTAAATGGCAGAAATGCCTAGAATAAAAACTTTAGGATACTAAATATTCTTAATCACAATCCTCCACCCCTACTCACTCCAGACTGAGACAAAAAGCCACCAATGACCTCAGGATGGAATTGTCAGGGAACGTGAATACCGCATTCTTAGCATCTGGTTTCTGGGTTTGAAAGGTCTCCCCAACACCTACACCACAACCCGCATAGCTCTGTGTGTGGCTTGGGGACAGTGCTCCGCCCTTCAGGGACATTTGGGCAAAGTTGCTCCTGTCG
>RJWJ010045613.1:0-11514 GCA_004363605.1 Indri indri
GATATGTCAATTAGTTTGATTTAATCATGTATACATATATGTAAACATCACATTGGACCCCATAAATATATACAATTTGTATTTTTCAATTAAAAATAAATAAATTTTAAGAAATAAAGTCACTTAAAAGACTATGCCACTTTATCCTATATCACTTTACCTTGAGAATCCACTTTCATGCTCAGACATTTTATCCAAGATATCCTTCCTGTGTCTTCTCCAAATCCGTTCTTCATCTTCTGCTTGGAGATAGCAAACAGGGGCACACTCTAAAATAATGATGATAAAAAGCCTACCTGTCCTGAAGAAAACTTAAGATGCAGCTTATCTTTATGCTCTGCTAGCCCCCAAATCTACAATGTAGTATTGTGGAAAGAATTCTCAATTAGTGAAATAATCTGAACTTGAACACTAATGAATTGCATGAATTGGGAAAACCATTAGATATCTCTGAATCCATATTCTCCCAGTAAAATGGGACCAATAACATCAGCCATGCCTACCACCTCAAAATAACTGCTAAATGACTTAGTTCACAAATTTGTGATGGGCTGCATAAATGAAAGGTCTACAACACTCTAAAATTGTAATTATTTTTAAATGTGGAAATTTAATAAAACCTTCCAATCTAATAAAAACAGTGGACAAAATTAATATGTAATTCAATCTGTCAGTATTATTACAAGTTTTTTTTTTTCACCATACTTTGAAAAGTTGTGATGTTTCAGGGAAATCAGGTTGTCTACCACAGGGTCAGAAATTAGAGGCAGAATAGGTCAGCTAAACCATTCACCTGCTGATGCCTTCTCCTGAATACAATAGCACCTCTACAATTCATTCATTTAGCCACATAAATCATTGCACAATCCCCTAATCATGGCATCTCTTCCTGTTGTACTCATAGATTTTGCCCTAGTTGCCCGTTAAATGCAAGCATTATGTTACCATTCTCCCTATCCTGTGGGATATTTTCTGAATTAAATACACTTAGGAAGAAAATATAGTCTACAGTTTCTCTAATTTACATTCTCACTTCCTCACTATTCCTTGATAAATGATGTTTGGAACTGCTGATTTGTCAATTTTAATAGTCTCTAATATTTTAAAAACCCACAATGTTATCCTTTTACTTCCTAATTATTCAGTTTCTTCCCAGAGAGACCTCATTGATGTAACATCTAGTTTTTATAATTTTCTTAAATTTCAAGGAAGAAAAACACAGTAAGCATAACTTATTACCCATTATTTAATTCCTGTAACCATTCTTTGATGCAATAACCAATCATAAACATTATCATTTCAGCCATATTTTTCAATAAAATTAGTAACAATCAGATTTTCAGGTTGTGTTTTAACAGAATGTTATACTAGACTTTTTATTTTTAATCTGAATTCCTCCAGGTAATTTACTGTGAAGGTGAAGATACTTTTCATTTGTATTCAGTTTGCTATGTAGCTTTCATACTGTCCCTTTGGTGTTTCTTAATCTACTTTCCTTTTGATCTTCATTGTCTTAAGCACTCTGTTGGAGTACATTACATGAACATTCAGCCTCAGTGTTCTTAAAACATCTTCCATTTTTCCCGAATCAAAACACTGAGTAAAAGGCTTTGCTCACTGTACTTTGAGTGGTAACTCAGAGACAATCCCCAAGTCTGGCACAACAGCAATAAAATTACCTTGTTCTTATCAGGCAGCAATTAGTCCTGGAACCATTCTTTGAATGCACACCTACATATTTTATGTTATTGGAAGTACATGGATTCCCTACTGAAAATCATGCACTGTGATAACAAGCCTCCCAAAGCACTACATAAGCATTTGTATTGGATGTAATCAAGCTGCCTAAATCCACAGAACATTCACAAAGACATAGTAGAGGCATAAAAGTATATAATTGAGTCTAGAAGTTTATCAACGTAATTTTGTTATCATGAGAGAATTGGCTGAATTACAAAATCATGATTATTGGAAAAAGAAGAATTTATGAGTAGTGCTTTCAAAGATTCCTCTTCCCAGAAATTAGAGATGCAGGGAAAGCATCACTCACCTGACTGTATTCCTCTCACAAAGGACCATTTGCTGATCTCAAATATGCTGTGAAGTTTAATGCCTCTGAGAATTAACTCATTCTGTTCAATTATGAATAACATTGCTCAATGTTCCTATAAGACCCAGCAAAAATTTCATAATTTTGTTACATTTTCTCATCCTTATGCCCCGGAATCACTCACTCAACAGAATTATTTGCTTCCTTCATATGGCCTCATGGCATTTGGCTTCTACCTCTAGTATGGCACTCATGGTATGGCTAAGAGATACTTGTGTATTTTGTATTATATACACTTGTCTCTCTGAATAGGTTGTGAGCACTAGAAAAATAGGATTGTGTTAGCCATCTTTGTTCCTTCAACACTGGTAAAGTCTCATAAATTATCAATATAAATCATTTATCAATAAATTAATTCAAATATCATAATCCTGTTTTTGATTAGTTAGCTATCCAGCTAATTAATTAATTGTATTTGCTGACCCTATTCTGAACTCTAAACCAACATTTACAACATTTATTGACATCTCCTTGTAGGTGTCTCAAAAGTATCTCATATTTATTATGTCCAAAAATAAATTCCTAGACATCCAGTCCCCAGTGTTAACATGTATTTTGTCTAATATTTTCTGTTTCAGTGAGTGTTACCATCTATCCAGTGGTGCAAAACAGAATCCCTGAAGTCACTCCTGACACCTTCTCCTTTACCATTTCCCTTTCCTATTTCATTTCCATTTCTCTTTATTTTGCCTGCTAAATATCTTGAGTATTTCTAGTTTTTCCCCATTTTTACTACCGGATTATAACCCAAAACACCACCACGAATGTGCTTAGGGATAGTGAGATAAAGGTAATAATTAAAAGATAAGTGGAATATAAATAGATGAAGGGTTTTTGCTAATGAAGAGAAAAAGAAACCCCCTAAAAAGACAATATGCTAAACAATCACAGAACCCCCACCCATTAGGATTACCTTATAAAGATATAAGACTGGTCTCCAAAACTATATCCCTCATCATAGCCCCTACCAAATGATATCTTTAGAATGATAACTGTGCAGTTGGCTTTATTTAGCCTTCCAAAACACACTGAACAACAATCGTAGAATGCACTATTTTTTAGAGAGGAAGAAAGATGACTATATGCATCACGATAGGAGAGATTTTATGAAACTAAAAAAAGGGTTGAGACTTTAGCGCTCCTGAGTTTTTCCTCTAATGATTCTCCTTTAATATTATCAAGTTCTTTTACCTGCAGTTTGAGCCATGGCCACATTTTTATTGTTAGTCAGAGGAACCAGGATGGATAATCTCTGGAGGAGATCTCCATTCCATGGGGAAGACAGAGACATAAAGCATTAGCTATTATACAACATCATAGGATTATGTATGCATAAGGAGTTAAGATAGTCAAAGATGAAGCATATCTCAAAGTACCTTTTCTCTTTCCTCTGTTTCCTATGGATTGTGTTTGGGGAAATCCATCCAATTGCAGATACATGCTATTTTTTCTAAATCAGCAAAACAGGCATTTGAAAAATTACTCAAAGTATCAGGGCTTTCCATTGACATTAGTCTAGGCAGAATAAATAAGCTACTACCTGTCGACTCCAAATTTTCAAAGCCGAATTTATATTTAATGTTAAATGGATTCACTAGCCCATAGAAGGTAAAGCTCTGACAGGGTGTGCAAAAAATGATGCTTGGATATTGAAAGGCAAATAGATGTTTCCTAAGAAGAGAAGGAGAAGGTAGAGGATCACCAGCAACAAAATAGAATGGGAAAAGGAATGGCTTTTTAAACAGGTGATGTTTGAGGGTTCAGTGGAAATTATGGTGGAGATGGGACCAAAGACAAATGGCTCTAGGGACCAGAGTGAATAATGAGAGATGGGATCAACTAACTCAGTAAATCAGGACCAGATTATAATATAAAGGTCTTTATGTGGCATATTAGAGAGTTTTAATTTCATCTTGTAATCAAAGAGCTAAAAGAGGCTTTTAAACAGATTTTGTTTTTAGTAAGATTGCTACGGTAGCATTGTAAACTTTAGACTGGAATGGAAAAAGACTTGTAACAGAAAAGAGAGAAAATTCTAAGAAAATCCTGAAAGGGTATATTTGTAAAACTGTGATCATGTTGAATTGAGAGATGCTAGATATAAAAAGAAGCATGAAGTAAAATTGACAGAAGTTGGTGACTGGTATGTGTAAACTGAGAAATATAAAAGATTAATAACTCTGTGATTTGCAGCTCGATGGTGGATGGTGAGACCATTAATTAACTGAGATAAAGAATACAGGAATAGGAATAGACTTTGGAGGTGGAGGCAGTGGGAAATCATGAAATTTTACTTTGGTACGTATAATATTTGAGGAACCTGAGGTATGTTCAAGAAACAATTAGCTATAAATATGTACAGAGTTCAAGCCTGAAGACATTAATCTGAGAAACACTGACACATTAAAGGTAGTTGAAAACATTGGGTAAATGAGATTATCCCAATATATATATAATTAGAAGTGAAAAATAAAGAACCCTCTAATGGGTAAGCAGAAGACCTCGGTTAAGGGAACTGAGCACTAATGGCTAGAGAAATAAGAAAAAAGTCAGAAGAGAGAATTGTCTTAGAAACCACAAGTGAAAAAAAAATTTAAAAAAGAAGGAATGAGCAATAGTAATAAAAACTGTATGTAGATGTCAAGTACTGCTGAAAGTTATCAAATATGGTAATCCTGAGTTTGTGAGAAACTTCAAAGTTTTTCCATAAAGCAGCAGAGAAAGATTAAAGAATAGATGTCGAATAGGTGTGACAATCTATTAGAATCTTACTTGTGTAAGGAACTAGTGATATAGTGTCATAATTTTAGTAAGAAATAGCCCAGAGTGAAAGGATTTTGAATAAGAGAGATTATTTTTTTATAAATTAGGTTGGTATCTACCTCCCAGTTGCACAACAGCTGAAGTGGCATCATGATGATGTTCGATGAACCTAGGGATGCCTGAATCCTGCCTTAAATCCAATCTCTTCTTTTCCCCTTTGGATCCCAGCAGAAATATAGGTACCACAGCAGAAAAACAATTTAACATTTTAATCTTATAAACTAAGATTGCAATGTAGAATTTTAGCATGCCAAAATGAACCATATGGAGAACTTATTTTATATAATACTTGATTTACTGAAATAGTCTCACAATGAAACAGGCAATATGATCGGCTCAGCCACCCCAACCCCAGCACTGAAACTGTGGAAACTGAGTTTGGTATGCAGAAAAGTTACACATCTCTATGATGCAGTGTAGTTTGACCCAAAGCATGACTGAGAGGAGGGCAACTTGCATAAGGGAACAACCTTGAATATAGTCATACTTGGCTGTCTGAGTTCACCTGAATGTGTCACTTATTAGCACAGTAGCCAATACAATGCTTTAAATTTGGCCAAACCTAGATCATCACTCCTTTTCCTTTATGACAGAATAAAAGAAGATTCACTTCTTTGTTGAGAAAATGAATTTATTGATAAAACTTTAGAAACAATATTATTTACCTTTTAATTTGGTTTATGTTCATGTTTAGGTGACACGTTTAGTTTGAAATGTTGGAAGTAGAGTTGATGCTTTTAGTTAAATCATTTTTGGCATTCAAGGTAAGAACTCATCTTAGGAAAGCCATAAAATTATCAAAGGATGTTTTAAGCCTAAATTAAAACACTTTAGG
Source organism: Indri indri (assembly GCA_004363605.1). Taxonomy (NCBI): domain Eukaryota; kingdom Metazoa; phylum Chordata; class Mammalia; order Primates; family Indriidae; genus Indri; species Indri indri. Next base: position 5,769 of record RJWJ010045613.1, read on the forward strand.
GTACATGTTCATTACAAGCAAGAAACAGTGTGTCATGTCTCCAGAAATAGAATGGAATTCACTTTGATTTCACAATAGTTACATATATCCATCTGTACTATCAAATTTTGCACATTCACTCATGTTATTTCTAAAATAAAACTTACAGGTAGAAGAAATGATACATTCCTACATCTAAATTTGTAATAAGTATTCTTACAATGAAAGTTGACAAGTTAACTTACATAATTCTGTGACAGAAGATAGAAAAGCAATTTGCTTTGAGGCTACAATTCTATTCAAATGAATGGGCCAGTTCTTAATTAGAAAAGAACTGGTGGTATCATTAAAATAATTTTAAATAGATAATCTAAAGGTCATTTTAAATTTATGTTAGAATGCATATTTTAATACTTATACTCAAGTATGAATGTATCCTAGTAATAAACCCCATTTTAAATAAAATATTAGCACTACAATTTATAAAGATCAAAGTAGGAAGAAGTCAGAAAGCTGAGTAATTTCCCCTGCTTTCTTATCTGTCGACCAATCCTCCCTCTTGCTTCAAAACTTTCTATTAAAGACTCTCCCCATAACCCAGATTCTGAGCTAGTTGATTCTTATTATATGTATCTATATTTGTTACTCTCTTTATTACCTTTTTTACCCAGAGACTAACATAGGGCTAAATGTGCTGGGCACATAAGTCACAGAACCTGCCAGGTCTGGTATCCTGTTCTGCCTGCTCACAGAAATATGTGAAGGGTAAAAATATTAGGTTGTTTTTTTTTACCTAGGGCTAGCCATTTGTTGGACTGAACTGAGTATTTGATCTATAGGTTGGATAAAATGGCCTGGCCAAAAATACTCTGACAAAATAGGATTAATGGTAATTGGATAAACCAAAAGGTCTGTTCTCTTCTAGAATTTAGAAATCTAGAATTGAGAAATGATACATTCGTAGCAAGAAGGGGCAGAATGGGTACATAAAGAGAAACAGAGATATCATGAAAAACAACCATCTAGAGCAGGGATCTCAAACTTGTTCTGGAAAGGGCCAGATGGTAAAGATTTTAGTCTTTGTGGGCCATACATTATCTGTAACAACTACTCAGCTATGCCATTATAGCAAAAAAGCATGCATGAACAATATGTAAACAAATGAGTGTGGCTATATTCCAATAACATTTTATTTGCAAAAACAAGTGGTAGGCCAAATTTGGCCCACGAGCCATAGTTTGCCAATCTTTGTCTCCAGAGTACTGCTGTCCAGTAGAAATATGGTGTGAGCCACAGATATAATTTAACATTCTAGAAGCCACATTAAAAAGATAAGAGAAGCAAGTGAAATTAATTTTATTAGTATATTTTATTTAACCCAATGTGTCCAAAATTCATTTCAATGTGCCATTAATAAAATAATTATTGAGAAGATTTACATTCTTTTATTTAATTTCAAAATATTCTAGGGGTACAAATGTTTTTGGTTACATGGATTGCTTTTGTTATGCTTGAGTCATGGCTGTAAGTGTGCCCATCACCAAGATAGTGTTCATTGTACCCATTGGGTAGGTTTGCACCCATCCCCTCCTCCCATCCTCACCTGCTTGATTTCCACTGAGTTTTACTTCTCTCTGTGCACGTGTGTGCTCATCAGTTAGTTCCAAATTAATAGCAAGTGTATGTGGTGTTTGTTTTCCTTCATTTAGGATAACACTCTCCAGTTCCATCCAAATTGTCACAAAAAGCATTAAGTCATCCTCCTTCATGGTTGAGTAGTATTCCAAAGTACACATATACCACATATTGTTAATCCATTCGTGAATTGATGGGCACTTGGGTTAATTCCTCATCTTTGCAACTGTGAGTTGTGCTGCAATAAACATTCAAGTGCAGGTGTCTTTTTAATTAAATAACTTCTATTCCTTTAGGTAAATACTGAGTAGTAGGATAGCTAGATAAAATGGTAGGTCTACTTTTCATTCTTTGAGGTATCTCTATACTGTTTTCCATGCAGGTTGTACTAATTTTCAGTCCCACCAACAATCTGTAAGCATTCCTTTCTGTATCCATGTGGTATCTATTGTTTTTGGACTTTTTAATAAAATACATTCTAACTTAGGTAAGGTGATATCTCATTGTGGTTTTAATTTGCATTTCCCTAATGATGAATGACATTGACCATTTTTTCGTATGTTCATTGGCCATTTATCTATGTTCTTTTGCAAAGATTCTGTTTATGTCTTTTGCCCACTTTTTAATGGGGCTGTTTGTCTTTTTTCTTGCTGCTTTGCTTGAGTTCTTTGTAGATTCTGATTATTAGGACTTTATCAGATGTATAGCTCATGAATATTTTCTCTCATTCCATAGGTTGTCTATTTGCTCTGTTGCTTATTTCCTTAGCTATGCAGACATGTTTAACCTAATCAAGTCCTATTTATTTATTTTTGTTGTTTCTGTGATTGCCATTGGTGTCTTCTTCATAAATTCTTTGCCTAGGCCAACATCTAGAAGAGTTTTTCCAACATTTTCTTCTAACATTCTTATGGTTTCATGCCTTACATTTAAGTCTTTTATCCATCTTGAATTAATTTTTGTGAATGGTGAGAGATACAAATCCTGTTTCATTCTTCTGCATGTGGCTATCTAATTCTCCCAACACCATTTATTGAATAGGGCTTCTTTTCCCCAGTGTATATTGTCTCCTTTGTCAAAGATCAGTTGGCTATATGTGGATGGTTTTATATTTGGGTTCTCTGTTCCATTGGTCTTTGTCTCTATTTTTGTGCCATTCCCATGCTGGTTGGATCACTGTAGCCTAGTAGTATAGTTTAAAGTCTTATAATGTGTTGCCTCTGGATTTGTTCTTTTTTGTTTTAGATTGCTTTAGCTATTTGGGCTCTTTTCTGTTTCCAAACAAAGTGTAGAATTATTTTTTCTAAATCTGTAAATTACCAACATCATACTTTACAGATCTAGAAAAAATAATTGTACATTCTTTTTTAGTAATAAGTCTTGGAATCCTGCTGTCTGTTTTATAGGTAACAGCACCACTCAATTTAGACTAGACACATTTCAAATGCTGAATAGCCACCAATGACTAGTGGCTATCATGTTGAACTATATAGCTCTAGAGTATAAAAGAGATTATGAGAGTAGTCCCTATGATTTTTAGTTGCAGTATATTTTAAAGATAGCCTGAGAAGATCTTGTTATTCAAAGTCCTAAAAGCCTAACCTAAAGTATGAATAAATAAATGAGTGAATGAACAATAAAACAAATGCTAACTGGTAAGTGGTTATCATCTTCCACTATATATGTGTTATTTAGCTTAGCATTTTCATTATTTTTAGACTAATTTTTTAAGAAAAGGGGCTTTGTTTTGCATATATTGGTAATTCTGTGTCTCCTTTACACTCTTTTCCTCATTTTCTTCCATAGAGATGCTCAAAAATTATTTATTGAATAGTATTGAATGTATTCATCATTACATTTACCATCTACTCACAAAAAATGTTTGTGTTGCTTTAAAATAAATCATTAAACCCTAATATGGAACTGTGTTAAGTAGTAGGTAATTAAGACAAGAGATGAAATAACTCAAGGATTCTATAAATTAGCCAAGAAGACCAATGTGTAAACAAGACAGTCTAGCAAAAGAGAAAAGAAGAAATCACATTTTCTTCAGAGAGGCAGTATTTCTTCAGCTAAGTCCTGAAGGCTAGATAGGTGTCTCTTAGGCAGATCAATTTTTTTATGGTGGTAAACAGTGAAGCCAGGGTACTGTTTATAAACACTGACTTCTGATCAAGAGTACTAGGGAGAAAGTAAAAGAGAAAAAAAAAGTAACCATAAACTAGCTAAATATTGGGCATTTAAAGTCTTTTCAGGTCATTTGAAGAACTTCAAATGTTTACATATTTTAGTTTTACTTAAAAGAAACAATTATCCAAATCAACATCTCTAAGCTTACAATCTGTCTTCTTCATAAGGATAGAAAAAAGGGAAATTACTATCTCCACACAATTTCTATATCCATTTCAGCAGTGGCAACCCTTTTACTATTTGAGACAAAGTAAGTTGAGTTTGAAAGGTTTTGCTGACTAAAGTTCAAAATATGATTAAAGATTGGAAGATCTTGTAATTTACAATCCTAAATGAAACCTTTATAGATGTAAAACATTTCAAAATCTATCAAGAATAGAGCATGTTTGCTGAAGAAATGACACCTTTGAAATCTTGAATCTGGCTGACCTTTCCCTTTTTTTGGCTTGTTCAAGATAAATAGCTACAGAGAATGACTAAGTGTCGGTGGGAAAAAAAAGAAAAGAACCTAAGAACCTTCAGAATTCAGAGGTACTTACAGACAGTAGATCATTTTCTTTTATTGCAGGAACACCTGCCAACATCTGATCATTCTGATGGTTAGTTCAAACTAATCATGAATGATTCATTAAGTCAGTCTTTAGTTTATAATGAGGTATAAGCTTCATATATCTGGGATAGTGAGATAGGAAAAAGACAACTGTGTTTTACTTAAAATATTTGCCAAAAATGTAGGTTAATACCTCAGTTTTCCTTATGTATCCCATGGTATGAACAAACTTAAGTGAAAAACATGTTATCAATTCTCCTAGAGCATTCACAATCACTAATTCAACAATTTTTCACTTGTCCCATTTGATCTTTCAAAATGTATGTTTGTAGTGGTCATTGTTAATTTTTTTATGTGAAATTGACTCATAAGCAAATTAGAATAGGAAAACTCAGGTGCTAAAAACCACGCTAATCCAAATAGTTCCTGTCTAGACTGTCATAGCAATATAAATTATTTGTTAAAACTTACTATATGCTCAAGTATCTCCATAGCATATAGTGCCGTTTAACCTTAAATAGATTCTGTAAGTTAGATTTTCTTCCTTTTTGCTAGGCAAATAAAGAAACTGGGACATGGAGAGTTTACATAACTTGCCCATGTTTGTAGTAAGTGGCAGATCTGGAATTCATTTATTTGTTCAATCGATAAATATTTATTGAATTCCTTTTCTGAGGTTGGCGCCATTCTAAGGAATATAGCAATGAACGAGACAGACAAAGCTCTTATTCTAATAAAGGATACTAGTAGACAGAGATAGTGCATTTAAAAAAAAACACAAATAAATATATTACTACCAATATGGGTGTAGTAAGGTGAGAAATCCATCTGCATGAAGGGATTGATCTGGTAAGGGGTTGATCTGGTCTGTGATTTTATACATGGAGGTCATGCTTGGCCTCTCTGTTAAAATGACATTTGAACAGAAATGTGAAGGAAGCAAGAGAGTGTTCCAGGATGGAAAAGGCTAAAAGGGCTTCATGGTGAACCTGGAAAGTGTGACTTGATCTAAACTTTTGTTGTAAAAAGATTACTCTTGCTACTTCGTAGAGAATAGAGCATGTTGGAGATGTAGGGAGTCAAAAAATAGAAATATACATAAATGTAGATTTGTCTAAATGGATAGAAATCAAAGTGTAAAAAGGATTCTGATTTTGAAGGTAGCACCAATATCATTTGTGACATATCATGGGATAAGGTGTGTGAGATAATTTTGGGAAACCTTAGCATGTACATGATACTTACAGGATACAGTTGAATGAACTCGTGTCAGGAGTGAGTATAGGCAGGTAAGAAACATCTGCCTGCCTTTCACGGCTTAAGGACTGAGCACTACAACATTCAGAAGTCAGGAAGATGAAAAGAACTAGGAAAGAAGGCTGTGGAGGAGTC
>RJWJ010045614.1:0-11704 GCA_004363605.1 Indri indri
GGAAAAAGGTTGGGGAGGGTCTCCAAGGCAATCTGACCTTGACCCCCACAGATCTCCCGCAGGCCTTGGGCGGAGGGTGGCCCGGAGAGCCAGAAGCAGGGCCCCGCGTGAGCGCGCCAGCCTGCAAATTGTCCCTTTGTTTTCTAGGCTTCGCCCAACACGGTTTTATTTCATGTGACTGTGCTATTTCAGGAGGAGTAAATATTGCCGGCGGTCTGTTTAAAAAGGCCAATGACCTGAAATGTTGGTTGTTGTTTTTTTTTTTTTTGTCTTTTCTTTTCCATTTGAATTATCTCCAAGAGGCAGGCCTGCCCCAGCGTCATGCAGCTTTAACTCACTGGCTTTTGATTCTAACTTTCTTGCCCCTTTTGTCTCATGATATGCTGAACTGGCAAACAAAAGAGGGCGAAGAGATGGGGACAAAGAGATGGGCTCAGGGAGAGAGCGGGGTGACGTCCACGGTGTCACCCGGAAGAGGGCCGGGGGCCATAGGCTCTCGCTGCCTTTGCCGTTTCCGGAGCTGGTGTTTGACCTATAATTACAGTCTCTTTCCTCTGATTTCCTCTGTGAAAATAGCAACATTCAGACTAAGCGCAGGGTAGAAAAAAGCGCTACATAAAGGATCAGGGCTTTATAAATACAGTCAAAATTATAGGATCGTTACCCCCGCGGCTGAGTTCTCTGAGCAGAGCGTCGGGAAGAGGGAGCACAGCTCTTCAAACTTGACGCAGGGCCTAGAATACCCAGGTGTGCCTTTTTAGGGGCCAATCAAGGAGAGATTCACAGTCGTTTTTTTTTTTTTTTTCCACTGGATGTCAAAGCATTGTAAAAAAAAACAATGTCCCCGGCCAGGCACATCCTACTCTCAGGATTTTTATTTTGACTTCTTAAGGATTCTCACTCATCAGCTAAGGGTTCAGTCTCTTCTCATCAAGCTCATTATCTCTAAGGAGGGGGTGTGGGCAGAGGATTTCCTGGCCCCGGTCCAATGCCTCCCATGTTCTTATATGACCCAGTACCTAGTCACAGCTGATCCACACTGGCCCAGCCAGGAGATTTCTTAATTTGGGACAAGTGAGAGATCATCAGCTAACTTCATCTCTGGTGATGGAGGCTGTGGTATGGAAATACAGGCACGGAAAAGGAGACAGCCTGTCTGCGGTGAAAGAGAGTGAAGCGACCATGAGTGAGAAACAGAGGAGCGGCAGAGACAAAGGCCGGGCACGCTGAAGTCCCTGCTGCCCGTGGTTGCCGAGGCCTAGCTCCGTGTTTCCCTGACCTTTGCTGAGTTCGGATGCTCAGCCTTTCCATGGTGGATTCCATGAGCTAATACAGCCCCTCTTTTGCCTAAATTAGTTCCAGTGGGTTTTCTGGTGTGTGCAGCCAAAAGTCTTGACTACAGCAATAGTGCTAACACCAAGGATTCTCCAGGGAAGTTGACAAAGCAATATTATCAGCGTAGCATGTCAAAATGTGTTTCATAAGGGGTAAGGGCAGTGTGTAGAGCGTGCTGACTTTGAATGGCTATCACTAAGTGTTGGGAAGAAGAATGAAAATATCCCAAGTAGCATTTATGACCTAACAGGGGAAGAAGAGAAAGGGACCTAGAGAGAAGCCCATGGCCTGGCCTTTGCCCTCATGTGGAATCACATACAGGCTCCCCAGGGAAGAGATTTCCAGAAGAGACTGTAAGAATTATCTTCCCATCAGTCATCACAATATCTTAACTCTCACTATTGGATCTGCAGTAACTTAAGCCCCATGTTTGCCTCTGAGCTGAAGAATAGTGGCTGACCACCCTCTTTCCCGTGTTTAGTTGTCAACTCCATGCTAAACGATGCCAATCCTCTGTGTGTCAATGAGGCAAATGCAATGGTCTCGCATGATGGTGTAGAAAATGCCCTGGTCTGGGAGTCTGAGGACCTGGAATCCCACCAAGGTTTTGCTACTCAGAACTTACGGGACTAGCTAAGCCTCTGGGTCCAGTTTCCTCATCTGCTACACAAGGAATTGGGCTAGAGGATTCCTTGGAATTGGGCAGGATCTCAAAATCCCCTCCAGCACTCATATGCCATGACTCGAGGGTAAATTACTGGCCTATACTCATTCTCCACAATGAATAGTATTTGCTTTCCACCAAAAACAAGGGGGGGAAAGAGAGAGAGAGAACAAGAAATCCAGATATTTTGTTTTCCCATATTTAAGGTAAGATGATTCTTTTTACAAAATAGTTATTTCTAATATACCATTAGATTTTGTTCTAAATAACAGGTTTACTAAATGAGAAATGCATGTTTATTATAGAAAAATGTAAATACAAATAAGCAAAAATAACTTAAATAACCTAAAATCTTTCTTATCAGAGTTAGCATCTATTAATATTTTGTGTGTATAAATGAAACTATTTTTCTATATATGCATATACATTTGTTTCCTTCTGAAAACAGGATCAGACTATTCATTGTGTTTTTCGTGTTGATCTTGACATTTAGCAACATATTGGAAAAACATCTTTCTATGTTAATAAACACACTTGTATAGCATTGATTTGAATAGTTATATAGTCATCTGTTGTTTAGGTGCACCCAAGTTTATTTAACCATCCCTTATGGCTGGATAGTTGGATAGATTTATTTTTCACTATTATTAACACTCTTATAAATATACTACGTGCAAACGTGTTTTTTTTAAGGCTTCTGAGTGAGGGACCAGCTGCAATTCAGCATGATTAGGCAAGTAGAGCTGTCACACCCCTTCTTTGTGGATTCGTGCATCAGCTAAGCTCTTCCTAGCAATCAGTGGTTGCAAAGAACCATTTGATTCCTCTGTACCATGCGACCCCCACCATCCCGGTCTCAAGTGATTCGACTGGCATCCTTTTCTCCCCCAAGGGCAGCCATCTGGAGTGGGCCAGAGCCTGTGAGGGGTCTAGCAGGAGACCCCTGCCCTGAGAGGGACTCCTATCCTGCGTGATGGATGGACACGCTGAGCAGATTCTCCCTCAGGGGACTGAGTGCAAGACACACTCGTGGGCTTCAGTTGGCAAGGGCAGGAGCAGGCACCGTGATGGATCCACGGGTTAAACCCCATCCACTGAAGTCACCAGGGGTTCTCCACAACCAGAAAGAGGAAGGAATCCTTTCCAGTCTGATTCCCAGAGCCGCCCTCCCTGCCTCCAGGTGGTTCGACCGGGAGGGTAAAGGCACGGCTTCTGGAGCCCGGGAGGCAGGTTTGGATCCTGGCTCCATCATTTCTTACCTGTATGATGCTTAACTAGTCCCTCTGCCTCCCTGTTCTCGAGTTTCCCCATCTCAAAGTGCGGATATCAACACCTACTGCAAAAGGTTGCTGTGAAAATTAAATAAAACAATATATATGCAAGCCTTTAGAAGAATGCCTAGTATGTATTATGCCTCTGCTAGGAGGTTTTGTTCTACCTAGATCTCAGGAGTTTAAAGAGTCCTACAGGTCACTGATATCCTCAAGGACAAACTGGTAACTTCAGATATCCTGCTATTATTAGTTTACTCTTCAGGTGTTTCTGTTTCCTTCACCAGCCTGGGGAACTCCTCAAGGGCATGGGCTTGGTCTTATGTTCCAATGTGCCCTCCGCTCTGCATTTGCTCAATCTGCGATTGATTCTGCCGATTGGTGAGAGTGTCTTTCCCTTGTAGACCCAGCCCAGCCAGTTTGGGCCAGTGCAGTGGGCAGCTGGCCCAGCAGCCTAGCTCTCCTCCCTCCATGGCAGCCTTCCCGAAGGAGGGCAAAGCACCAGCTGCCCTCGCCAGCAAGTGGAAGCTTCGTAGTAAATGCAGAGCCCAATTCTTGGGACTGGAAGTTATTGTCGCCTACTTTGGTTTGCAGCCTTAGGAAAACATCCCTATTGAAGCTAACCCAGAGCTTCCTTAAGCTTGTGTCAGAGCTGACAAAATGTAGAGGTGCCACCTGTTTTGGGGACTCCTCCCCCTAGGAAGGGCTGCTTCCTGAGAGGGCCCTGAGTCACACACACTGGCTTCCCTCTCTGGTGTGTCCCTGTGGCCAGAACCCCAGACCAAAAAATGGAATGAAGTCAGTGAAAGTTCTTGGTCCTTCTCACCCCTTCCGCCTCCTCTGGACCCACCTGCTGACCTTCCTGGGCCACCAAACGTGAGCCTTGAATGCCTGATGGTCCAGCAGCTACCAAGACCCCAGCTTCATGTTAGCTAGAGAGAGGCTCAGCTAAATGAGCCAACCACAGAGGAGAGAGCTCTAAAGGACCAGCAGCAAATTTAGAACTAAAGGTGTCAGTGCAGAGGGATTCAATAGTTTTTTTTTAGCATTACTCTGTGCCAGGCATTATACTGGGTATGTTGCATAATAATAGTAATGTTAACAGCTAAGCACTATTTGATTACCCAGCGCCTTTTAGATGGAGTGAGTCTGTCCGGTAGAGGCACATGCTGAGCTCAGTCTCTCTGTGCCCAGCCCCACGGTGGCTGAGTTCTCAGCCATGGCATTGTTGAGGCCCTTCCCATGGGGAAGGTTTGACTATGGCACCTGCAAGCTCATCAGGACCCCAGTAATCTCAGTCCTAACCAGGTGTTTCTCAACAGAAGCTAGGAGCTAACATTGATTGTCTACCAAGTGTCAGGTGCTCTGATGAGTGCCCTATATGCATTATCCAATGAATCCAAGGAATCGGGTACATTATTAAGTCCATTTCACAGATGAGGACATTTTAAGAGGGTAGGTCACTTGCCCAAGGCTCCCCTACTGAACGGTGAGCTCCCTGAGGGTAAGGACTGCCTTCTACTGGTGCCTCCCTTGGCCCCGGAACAGTGCCAGACACAGGGAAGATGTTTCATAAAAAATTCTTAAATGGGCGAATGAACGGGTACTAAATGGCAAAGCAAAGAGGAATATATTTTCCAGAAAGAGAAATACGAATGGCCAGGCAGACAGCCATATGTTCTCCAGGCTAACCAGAGGATAGCCTGTAATGAGCCTCCAGCTGTAATGACCTACAGCTCTTTTAACCTTCCCTTTCTCTGTGTATTTATCCCATTGAGTGTTTTCAATGGGAAGTGTCGAACTACTCCGTGGGTGTACACGGCTGGCTGCTAATTCTGGAACACTTGTGAATCCTGGGCCCAGAGTCATGACCAAGCCTGGTGAGTCATCCTCCCCAGGCATAGCACCCTACACACAGGCAGTCAGGGTAAACCAGAAGTCACCGTCTCCTCCCCCGCTCGCTAGTCCCATCGTACCTTCTGAAATGGCGGAGGAAGTTCTGCTGAGGCCGGAGTTGGGCTAACAACAGGCTTCTGGATACCCCTGCACCCCAGAAACCTGCAAACTACACAGGCCACCCTGCAGTCCCCTCCTGCATGCCTTGCTGTCTCCTGGAATAGTCCATCCCTCCTCCCAGGATATCGCTGTGCACCCATAAGTGGTGGCACCTTCTTCCTAGCAGGTGATGTCTACGTCAACCTCTCTGTGCCATCTGAGGCAGGTACATAAAATAACTTGGCATTAGGTGACCAGCTAGCCTCTGTAACAAAGGACAAATCTCAGTCCATACTCAGAGAGAAAGATTTCAAAATACAAGTGCCCCTGAGAGAGGAAACACGTTGATTTAAAGTCTCACAAAGGTGCAAAGAGCTGACGGCAAACCCTTCTGGGGCAAAAAGAAATCAGAGTTCATGGCGATAGAACAGAGAAGGAGGTGGCCTGGCACCTGTCACAGACTATTAGGTCCTTAAACAACCTAGTAACTCTCGATCAGGTTGTGGGTTATTCAGGCTTCTCTGCTTGGCCACAGTAGATGGCTGAACCCTTGCTTCTAAATCTCTCGCCTGGGAGAAATCTAGAGCCAGGGAGAAAAGAGAAAACCCAAACCAGATCACTGTTACCTGTGAACAACAGCCTGATCGAGTTCTGAGAAGGGTAGTGATGAGACTAAAGGTCAAACTGAAGTTTTCTTTCTCTCTCCAGATTTTGGCTTTTATAACTCCTGCCATCCCTTTATTATAGAGGACTGAGAGATGATAGTATCGGCGTATGTGAGGAGGGTGATACTTCTAGCTGGAACCTCAACCAAAAGTGCCCCAAGAGTTTCATTCCTCCTGACTGAACTGGGTAATGCCGGCATAAGGACAGAGAGAGAAGCAGTGCTTTTAAAAATAGACCTGACTTAGTAGTCTTTAAATAACTAAGGATTGTGATACGGGAGAGGGCTACCTTGCATCTCCAACTCCGCTGAGAGCAGAACTTGGCAAAATGGGCCCAAAACTAAAGAGATTTGGGCTAGCTAAGTAAGAACTTCTGAAAGGTAAGAAAGCGAAAGCTGCTAAACCAGAGAATTTCTTTTCTGTAGCAGGAGGGACTCTGACTCGACTGGGGTGGTCACTGAAATTCAGCCTCCGTTGATGCAGAGGTGGAGTAAATCCTTGCTACGCAAAGTTTGGTTCCCAGACCTAACTTGTGCGGCCACTTGCCTGCCTCCTGGCCCCAGAGAACTCCTCTAGAGTCCTGAGCTCCCAGTAAAAGTTGCAGCACAAGTTATGCCTTGTTTTTCAGGGAGCCAGGCGTCCTCCTCCTCATCTCCCACTCTCCATCTTCACTCTCGCCTTGGTTACCCGCTGCCCACTTCCCCTGATACGACTCTTTGCCCCCTGACCACACACATTGCAGGCACTGGCCTTCGGGGTGATCTTTCTTTCCTTCATTTCAGCCTTTGTTTCTGCCAGGATTCCCTGGGGTCAACCCTCTGAGTAGGCACCTTGGAATGTGCCCACATCTCAAGGGTGGGGCACACTTCTACTCTGCCCCTGTGGTCTTAACCATACCCAGTGACAGCAAAATCTGGTGTTATTCATCTATGGAAGGCCCACGCCCCCAAAGCCCTCCATCCATTCCCTCTGTCCAACGCTCTTAGACCTGACTTAGTAGTCTTTAAACCACATGAATGGCTTGGCCTGCCAGGTAAAGGCTTGAGTCCTGCCCCCAGCTCTACTTGCAGTCAATCTCCCAATCATCTCTTCCAGGGAGCTTCCTGCCTTCCCTCCCAAGCCAAGCTGGATTGAGGGAGTCCCTCCACGGAGCTCACACAGCACCCCGTGCTTACCTCTGGCATTGCCCACCGCATCGGGATGATCCGTGTCTCCCTCTGCCTCCCACACTAAACTGAGTCCCAGGAGGGCTGGGGCCATGTGTTACTCCTCTCTGCATCCCGGCACTTAGCACTGTGCCTAACACACAGTGAGCATGCAGTACGTGTTGAAAGAAAGAAAGAAGAAGTGTGGGGGGAGGCAGGAAGGAAAGAAGGAAAAGAAAGGAAGCAAGAAAGAAAAGAAGAAGAAAGGGAATAAAAGGAAGGAAGAATAAGGAGAGAGCGATGGCCTTAGGAAGAAGGAAATAATGAAAACAGGCTGGATCTAATTCTGTAGAAGAATTTCCAATGGCCCTGAGCACTGAAGCTAAAACACATCCTCCTCTATATTTAATCTTGCAACTTCTCCCGCCCTGTTATAAGTGTAAAAATAGAATGGGTTTATATGGGCCCATTAAAATCGTTGGCTAAATAATCGTGATGGTTCCCGGAGCCCTGGGCCATCAGCAACCCCTGCAAAGCACTCTCTCCTGACAGCGGGGCATAAAGCCGTCACCCAACACAAACACTGGACTTTTTCCTGGTCATAGATACACACTCCACTCAGTGGCCAAGGTCAGTCATTTCTTGTGTACACGAGCCCTCCACAGCTGGCGAACATTTCCACACACGTCCAAGGAAAAGGGGAGAGGGACCAAAAAGCTCTTCAGAATTCAGTGTTCATGATCACCTTTTAGGTGTCTCCACAGATGGACGGGAGCAGGGGCTCAGAAGGGTGAACAGCAAAACAAAAGAGCCGGGTAATCAAAGGACCCACGTGTGCACAGAGACACACACACTCGACGGTTTAACTTCCCTAAGAATGTTTTGCTCAGATTAATAATTAAATGGCCTTGTGTACTTTGAATAGAAGCCAACTGCCCAGCAAGGAGAGGTGACAGAGCAGCGTATCGACGAGGTCGGCCTGGAATGAAAGCGAGCCAGTCCGCCATGCGGATAATCGAGACTTTCTTGCATCCATTCCCTATGTCTTCTCAAAAATTCGAACTCAAAATTTGCTTAACTCAGAATTTTGTTGAAGTCAAACTTTTAGAGATGGATTCAAGATGAGGTATGGAGAAAGTTCACTAGACAAACTTTGGTCTATTCCTGCCAATTCGGCCATTGTTCTCTCTACAAAGAATAGAGTCTGACCCTGGAGGCTTCGTTGACACTTTGCGGGCTGTGTTTGGAGGACAGCTCCCCTGACGGGGCATGCCCCCCGTGGACACCATGCCACCTCTCTGAACAGAGCGGATGTTCCTCAGGACTCACTTGGTGGTCAAGAATTTCATTACTGCAGATAGAAATCACGTGGGAGTTACCTTCCAGGGTATTGGGGTAATGAGCGTGGTTGTAGGAAAAGACAACCTCTTACAGATTACTTTTTAAATAATGTCCAGTGTTAACCATGTCTCCGGGAAGAGAGGGAGAGATTAAATTAAAATAGCAGAGGGTCTGAGGGAGCACAGCTAGTGCTCAGGGAAGGAAGGTGGGAGATGGGAAAAGGAGAGAGTGAGGGAAGAAGGCGTGTTTGGACTAAGGCACATGCCACGGCAAGGCATCGTCCTCCCCAGACCAAAGGTCGAGGGGTGCTTCCCAGGAAATCTTGCAGCACAAGTTAGGCCTTGTGTTTTAGGAAGCCAGGAGCCCTCCTCCCCGTCTCCAGCCCTCAATCTTCACTCACACCTTGGTTACCCGCTGCCCACTCCCCCTTCCATGACTCTTCACCCCTGACCACACACGTGTCATGCACCCGTCTTCAAGGGTGACCTTTCTTTCCTTCAGTTCAGCTTGCATTTCTGCCAGGATTCCCTGGGTCAACCCTCTGAGCAGGGTGTCCCCCTCCAGGCACCTACCAGGCATGGAAGCAGGTGCCTGCCTGTGCCTGTCTCCTTCCCACGCTCCTTCTCCTCCTTCCTCTTTTCCTTCCATCCACTGTTATTGACCACTTGTCTGTTAGGTGCTGGGTGGGTGGTAGAAATATAAAGATAAGAGTCCCTAACCTCCGGTCATTAACAGTAAAGCTAATAACTGACAAGTTCAGCAAACCAAACTATGCAACCATATCACAGGGCCCGTGTTAATAAATGTGGCCAGGCCCCGGTGGCCTCAGTGGAGGCGATGGCCTTTTCCACCTGGCAGCCAACAGTTGACTTCAGTGACAATGTGGTCCTTAAAACTTCCCCACACATACTGCTCTAGCATAAAAGGGAACAAAGAGGCATGACAACTAAATGCAATGTAAGAATTTTGATTGGATAGTTTTTTGAAGCAAACGTCTGTTGGAAGACATGTTTGGAACCATTTCAGAAAATTTTATGTGGGTTGAGAATTAGGTGATATTAAGTAATTATCACTAATTTTCTTAAGTGTAATAAAGGTTATCGTGAATATGTAAGAGGATGTCCTTATTTTCAAGAGATGTGTATTGACGTATTTAGAAGTGATGTCTATATCTTATGTTGACATAGCTCAGGAAAAAATTTATGTATGGTAAAATGTAAAGAAATGTAGAATCTAGGTGAGGGATTTGAATGCCAACTGTATTATTCTTTCAACCTTGCTACATGTTTGAAATTTTTTATAGTAAAAAAATTTACAAACATTCTCTCTGCTTACTAGCTATTGTACTAAGGGCTTTATTATAATAGAATAAAGCCTTTTGTGTGCCAATTAGCTAATAAGTAATCATAACTAACATTTATCATGTGCCAGACAATGCTGAGAGCTAACATGCATTTTCTCCTTTGGTCCTCAGAACACTGCATTATGGGCTATCCTTTAAGAGAGAGAAACTGAGGCTTGGCAAGGGAACATTCTTATGCCAAGCCACACAGATGGTAACTGTCAGGGCCAGATCCCAACCTGGCTTTGATCTGGTTCTGAACTTCCCACTCATTTTTTTTTTTTCAATCAAAATTCTAATAGATTTTCTCTTCTATCCCACTAATCTTTTAATTACTGTACACCATCACTAGAACAGTTCTGAACTTCCCACTCTTAACTGCCACCCTCTGCTTGCAGCCTGCCAGGAAAAGCCCTGAAATGCAGCGTCTGGTTGAAGTAATGGTGACAGAAGCCATTGCCATGAAGGGCAATGTCAACCTGCGAGTCCAAATAACCATTGTAAGAGCCTTTCCTGCTTTGATAGGGAGAAGAACGGTCCCCAGGGGCTGCCAGGGGAGAAGAGTCCATCGGTCAGTGGGGAAAGGCACCGCAGGGGGCAATGGGGAAGGGGAACTGGCCTCACCTGTGGACCTGCAGTTGTCTGGGGGCAAATTAAATCTGTGAAGCAGGTATTTATTTTTGACGAGAGCAGCAGATGAAATGCTATCAATGCTGCTCCATATCACTAATGAAGGCTGGGAAAAAATCACAGCTGACAGGTACAATGATGTTTTCTTCCAGAGGGTTGTTCAAGCAAGGCCTGGCTGCGTCTGAAGTCTGCATTACTGACTGGCCTTTCAGGTCACACGATGCAATTTGCCATGCAATTTTCAAGAGTGGGTTGGGCTGTGTGGAGCCACCCACACCCTTTCCCTCAGTCCCGTTTCTGATCGGGTGACAGAGAGAGCACAGGCCAGGTGTGCCCAGTCAACGGCCTCTATAGGAATTTCAACTATGACCTAGACCTCATTTGCCCTCTGCTCCCAGCTCCCGACCAACCGGCCCATGCACGTGGCAAAGCCTGAGTTCCACAGCCAGCCTGGCAGAGCCACCGTGCAATAATCCAGGGTCAAGTTGTATTTTGCTCTCGGTGCGTGCAGTGTAGGAATTGGAGAAATCAGGTAAAAAGTCAGGAGGATGTAAACGTTCCGAGCACCATTCTCCCAGGGATTTGACATTAGAACAAAAGTCACTTCCTTCAGTGCCCCTTCCTTACAGTGCAGCTTTTCCCGTCAGGACAGAGCCACCTCCCAACCCTCCAGGGAGTGGGGTGTCCTCAGTAGGCAGGATTGACCCTTTATGCAGAATGTGGGGGCTGCCCCTGAGGTATTTGTGTTTTTTTTTTTTTTTTAAAGAACACAGTTGTGCCAGCTGATCTCAGTCCACATTTCTAGAAAATTCACAGCATTGTGACAATCCCAGACCTTCCTTCAAGCGTGGACCAGGGGCCACACACGCTGAAGCAGGTCTCAGAAGACAAGAAGTCAAAGTCAACTCTGACGAGTTCTGCTGAGCAGAATCCATTTTGACAGAGAAGAAAAGGAAATTATTACTCGAACTTCAGAAAGCTACAGAAATGAAAGACATTTTCACCATTTTAAAATCAAAGGTGCTTCTGAAAGGGGAAAAAACCCAGAGCAATGGGAAAGTATTTTTTTTAAAAAAAAAAAGCCTTTCATGGAACATTTTCCTCTAAAGGTCCCTCGGCCCCAAATGGTACCCTTGCCTTGAATCCATCTCGTGCACCACACAGCTGTGAGGCGCCCCTATGTCCTTGCCTAAAAGCCTCAGTGCCCCCAACCCCCAACCAACTCACTTGTCCTACAACTAACTAGTCTCCCTTCCTCCAGCTTCTTGAAGTAATAAGATCCCTCCTCCCAGGGAGTGAGCTTCCTGGCAGGTAAG
>RJWJ010045615.1:0-11687 GCA_004363605.1 Indri indri
GTAGATCCCGATTCTTATTCCCCACTGTGAGTGTGACAGTGAGTATGTCGTGGAGCTGGGCTGCCTTCCCCGGGGTCCCTCCCTATTCTGAGCAGATGTGCAGGTGATCTCCAGGGGTGCCCTGGTAACACGGAGCCAGACAAGTACATTTTGACAGCCAAGGCTGACACAGCGAGGGATGGGGGTGGCGGTGAGTGTGTGATCAGGGAATGGGTCAGTTCAGTTCATTGCAACTGATGGTCACTGCGGCCTTCCTCTGAGCAAGGAGAAGCACAACCCCAAGACACAGGGCCTGCTGTTAGGCACCGAGGGTGAATTCTTGGTGCTTGGATCCTGCCTCTCACCCCATCCAACCAAGGGGCCCCATCAAGGAAAGGACAGGCACAGAGAGCAACAGATTACTAAGTCGGTGAGCGGACATTCCCCTTCCACGTGGGACTGGGGGGCTGGTCTTGTGTAGGTCTTCACTCCTTCCGCTTTCAAGCTAAAAGCTTAGTGTGTGACGTCCACGTCGGCTAGGAGAGCAGAGTGCATCCTTTACTCTTCTCTGCCTGGAACCCAGAAGGGCTTGCCCTGAGGAGCAGACCTATGGGCCTGGCCAATCAGCAGATGGCCAGCCTGTCCCACCCACGCTGTCATGGAGGGGCAGCGAGTGGGGGTATTGCCAGTGTCCCTGAGGTGGGCTTCCTGCACGGGGACAGGAAACGGTAGGAGTCTGTGCACTTAGAATGGCGCTTGGCACAGCGTGTGTGTGTGATCAGTAGGCATTAGCTCTTACTGTTCCTGTTCTTGTCATTGTTGTGCGTGGTCGTCTTTGAGAGGCAGTTTTAATAGGATATTGGGGGCAAGTGAATCAGATTTCATAAAAGACTTGTGCACCGCACACCTTGCCCCAAATAACAATAACTCAGTACCACTATATTAATTATCACATTTTAGCTGGCTTAGTGGTTAGGGGTACACTGTCACACTGAATAGCAGCATCCCCTGTGTCACATGAGGTGGCAGTATGACTTTCTCCTCATTTCCACAGTGTCATCTGCTGGCCTGCCCCTGGTCAGCTGCGGAACCCAATGAACCAGAGATTGCACATCTGGTATAGGAGGGGAAGATGAGCCAGGAAACAGGAAGGGGTCAAAGAAGAAGAGAGGAGAACTGTCCCCTTTTATACCCCTCAGAACACTCTCTAGGTAGTAGACATCCCTGAAACACAGCCATCAGGAGATAGATTTTGAGCTCAGAAGAATGACAGCCAAACATCTTGGAAGTCTATGCACCATTCCCCTGTCTGACCACTGGGGGGCACTCTTAGCCTGTGTTCATTTGGTATTGCATTCCAAAGGTCTCAGCACTTGCTGAAGTCTCTGTCCTCTTCCTGCAGGTTCTCTCCTTGTGCTGGTATATTACTCCCTAAAGTGTGTGTGTGTATATATTTAAATAGCTGAGTTAAAAAGTAAATAATATTTATAAATTAATGCACTTAAACCAGCCAAAAGAACATAGGAGAAAAGCCAGTATTTTATAGTATTAAAATTTAAAAAATTATATTTTTGTTACATCCCTCATTTATTCTTTATATTGTTTATCTGTGTCTTCTTTATAACTTGATTTCTTGTGGGCATCTATTTTTGTTGATGAGAATTTTGTTGTTAGTGTCATGGCCATCTCTTTGCAGGTAAGCAGTTTTTTTCTTACTGGTTGTCTTTTTCAAGGATTTTCTTTTTGTCATTGATGTTTTACAATTGTACCATTATATGTCCAGATGTGATATATTCTATTATATTTTTATGGCAAATGGTCCACTTCCTTCTTCATAAAGTGTATCATTTAGTCATTATTTCAGTGGAGATCTGTGGGTTATAAATAGTCTCAATCTTCAATATTTGTTTGTCTTAAATATACTTAAAATAGACTCTTGAATGATAATTCAGCTAGGTATAGAATAATATCTTCAAAGTGTGGAGGAAAAATAACTATTCATATAAATTGCAAATCCATTTTTCTAGGGATTTGTCTATTAGTCTTTTCAGAGAATCAGTTTTTCTTTTGTTGACCATCTTTATTGTTTCTTTATTTTCTGTCATAACGTTTCATTAATTAGAGCATTTACCTTGATTATTTTCTTCTACTTTTTTGTTTTTATTTAATTAATTTGTGTCCTTATCTTTTATATTTAAATCTTTTGTCCCATGAAATTGAACAGTTAAGTAATAGATAATTGAACCTAGAAAGAAGGATTAGAAGAAATAGACGAGTTTTAAGACCTATAAGCTTAAACAAATGGACATTTTGTTAAAAATGATATTTTTATTTA
The DNA here is from genome assembly GCA_004363605.1 of Indri indri. NCBI lineage: Eukaryota > Metazoa > Chordata > Mammalia > Primates > Indriidae > Indri > Indri indri. The sequence goes on from RJWJ010045615.1 coordinate 2,315, forward strand.
TTTTGCTCAGGACTTGGTGTGCTTCTTCAATCTGAAGACTCATGCCTTTCTTCAATTCTGGAAAATTCTCAGTCATTCTTCCTTTGAATATTGCTTCTCTCTCATTCTTTTTAGTCTCTCTTCTGGAATTCCTGTTAGAGGTATGTTGGACTTACTCTATCCTCAATCTCGTTCAATTAGTTCTTTTATATTTTTCATCTTTTTGTCACTCTAGGATACATTCTGGTTGATTTTCTCAACATGGGCTTCAGTTTCACTAGTTCTCTCCTCTGCTATGACTAAACCTGCTGTTTAACCCATCCATGTAGTCTTTAATTTCCATGCTTTTGTTTTTCATTTCTAGACTTTGTATTTTGCTGTTTTTCACATATGGTTATTTCCCCTCACAATGTTTCATCTTTTCGTTGTAGCTTCTATTTATTCTTTTTATTTCATTGTTTTAACCATGGTTATTGTAAGTTATTCTTCAGATACTGTCATTTCTAGTTTTTGTAGTGTTAATTAACCAATTTGTGCATCTGTTGGTTCTCTTCATGATTAGTTCATTTTCTTGTGCAGTTTGTAGTTTTTGTTATGGGAACTAATTTTCATCATTTTAAAAGGTGGACTTTGCATGAATCCTGGACTGAAGAAAACCTCCCTGCAGAAGAGGTTTTGCATTTGCTTTTCCTGGAATCTTAGGAACTCATGATCCAGGACAGACTTTTTAATGTTAAGTTTGTTGAAAGTGGTGTCTACACTGTGCAGTGCAAATTCGGATCCCACACCTCCCCATCGGCCTAGCTGTTTGAGTTTTTCCTCCAGGGACTCAGATGGATGGAAAGTGTGTTCTGGGCAAGTAGGATGAAGTTTCCCAATCCCCTCTTTATGAGAGTTTCAGCCTTTTTAGACTCCAGGCTTTATGTGGGGAGCTTAATTCAGCTCCCTGCTTCCCACAGATCCAAAATCACATCCCCTGCCCCTGGGGGGCATTATAAGGTCACGCCCAGCTCTGAGGGTCGATGTCCTAAATGAAACCTTCAGGGTCTTTAGACATCTGCTCTCACCTACCAACCTGAATTTGGTTTCTCTTTCTGTTTCTGGCTTCTAGATATTTCCCTTTCTTTCTTTAAAGTGAAAGTGTGTATTCAAATATCCATCTTTGTTACATTTATCCAGGATTTTTCTGTGTGTGTTAGGGAGAGTAGCTCCTGTAGGGTACTTCAGCCTGCCAGATTGCCAGGAGCTTTGCCATATTCTTCTAACCCAGTTTTCATGTTTGGGAATCCCTCATGTAACCCGTCCAGCTTCCTAGACTCTCTCTAAATACCTGGAACTTGGATGGTGGCAAATCAGCTGTGAGGCCGTGGGCACAAAGGTAGAAGACCTCCCGTTTCCGTCTCAGCTTTACCATTTTCTAGCTGCACAATTCTGAGCATGTCACTGAACCTTTCTGAACTGATTCTTTCATCTACAAACATGGATTTTTAAAATTCACCTCATAGGGTTGTTATGAAGAGTAAGCGGCATAGTAAATTTAGGAATACTTTGTAAGATTTAGGAGTTCTACAAAAATCTGGGATCATTATGTTTTATTTTTTTTTAATCCCAACTGAATTTAGTTGTAGATTTCAGTTACGTGCTGTTTTGGGGCTGAGGCTTTCACAGTGCTGGGAAGAACCCGGAGATCAGGCCAGAGAGCTGGGGGCTCAGTAAATGTGGTGGGAAGAGCCCTGGGCCAGATGTCAGGACATGGCTCTAGTGCCACTTCAGCCACTAATTAGTGGTGTGACCTTGAGCAATTCGTATAAGCTGCTAGTTTTCTCTTCTTTGGCTTTCAAACTGCATTTATCTGAACGTTGGGAACAAATGGCAAGTGGCCGACCACAGCACCCCCCTCCCATCCCCTCCTTGAACCCTGCTTTTAGAGAAGCTTTTCTTATGTCCTGCTCTCCCACTCCCTAAGCTCTAACTTCATTTTGCCTTGCCTCAGTTTATTTGCCTGTAAAAAGGGGATCAGAAGAGTGCCAGCCTCATACAGCAATTGCACGGATTAACCACGATAACAGTGTCTGATTCATCATAAACATCCCCAGAGTATTAGCTGTTATTAACTCTCGGGCTTCCAAGCTAATTTTGTTTTAAAAAATGGATTCTGACATAAAATGATCTCTATTTAGATCTGAAATAATGTTCAGACAGATACTGGATTTTATCTATCTGAACTTCCAGTTTCCAAGGCATGCTTAGTTTCCAAATTATTTAATTCTATAACAAATCTTCAGTAAGCAAATTAGTTTTAACAATTAGTTTATACAACAAGGTGAGTATAAAGATCTCTATTATTTATAATCATTTCTTCCCCCCGACCTTTCTTTTACCCACTTCCCATCCCTTAGCAATTTATTAATGTTACATAAACTGTGTTCTATGTCATAGAATCACATCTCAACAATTGTGAAAGATTCCTTCTACCCATAGTCGACTTTCTTCATTGTTCATCTAGATTATATCACCTATCCCTAACTTTTTCTTGAAATAATCTAGGGACAAAGAAACTTCTTTTAATGGTCCCTCTTCAACCCTTACATTTAGGGGAACCAATTCCTTTCTTCTATTAAAAATGGGCACCATGTGGTCCCAAAGAATGGGTAAGGAGAAGGGGCTTCGTTTTTCTTGGGAGATGAAGTTTTAAAGGAGGGGTGTCTTCACCCCCACTTCGACCTACTTGGCAACTGCCCTGCTTGGTTCTCCATGCATGAGGTGCTGGTAGCTCTCCTGCCTTGGCAGTGTAAGCACAGGGCGCGAGTGAGCTGAGGAGTCCAATTTCAACTGTGAGCAAATGGGTCGATGGCTTCTCGACGTCCTTCCCTACCTCCTAGTGCAGAAAGAAGAAGGGATTGAGTCTGAAACCTTGCACCGATCGGGCTCTATGTGTTTTGCAGGAGCAGGAACTCCGCCTTTCTCAGCGATGAGGAAAGATGCTATCTGTGGGCCCTGGGAAGCGACAGGAAGGCTGAGTGTGCCAGCTTTCTCCACACCCTCGCTCATACGGATATCACATCTGTCTACCGGCTCAGTGAGTGTTGTCCTCAACCCCCCTTGAGAGCTTGTCTCAGGCTCCTTGAGATTAAGAGAGTGTCCCTAACCAGGAATAAAATACCTCTAAATTCTAATCCCACTCAGGAATTTGGGGCCATGGCCACCATGCAGTTGATGACCTGGATCGTATTTGATTAGCAGCATTTCACTTTAGATTTCAGATAATTCTTGGGTTGCACAGGACACGTTGCCTAGAAACTATAAGATAGGATGAAATCAACTCATCTATACCAAGGGTAGGCAGCTGTATTGGGCCTTCCATCCTAATCTGGGGGAAGAAAAACTTCCTGAGTTATTGCTAAGGTCTCTCCTTCTAAGGCTGGAGTAGGTCCCCAATAACGAAAGTGGGGTTATAGAATGTTACAGCTGGAAGGGCCCTAAGAGATGATTTCCTCCCTCGCTTTACAGATTGGGAAACCAAGGCACAAGTGAATTAGTGCCTGAGCTAGGATAAGAACTGCCCTCCCCTAACTGCGAGTCAGGGCAGTCCACGTCACCACGCTGCCCCAGACATGAAATGTCACTGATCCTTCGATGGGCAAGGGGTGCTCAGTGCTCAGCACAGTTTTCAGCTGTGTCTGAAGGAGTGAGTGAATGAATGAATGATACTCATTTCCTTCACTTTATTAAAGGCCTACTGCTCTGTGTCAGGAAGTACTTTCACTCACTGGCGGTGGTTTGGGGAAGGCGTTTGTTTTCTCCCATCTCTTCAGTGTGATGATGTTATATCTACTACTGCATGGCCAGATTAGAGGGGGCCACGTTTCATGGGTACAGCCAGAGACTGTGCAGAAAGAACCCTCAGGCCACCTCCCGAAAGAAGAGAGGGGAGCTGGAGGCTTTGTCCCTGCATAAGGGGCATTCGTGAGAGCACCTGCCCCAGGCATTGGCACCCAGCCCCAGCAGAGTTTTCTTGCCACAGCAGATCATGCTGCTCCATGAGGCTGAGCCAGGAAGCTGGAGCTGTGGGTAGTGACCAGGAGGTGGGAGCTGAGGTCTGCTGGGTGGCAGACTTGGATCAAAGAGTTCTGCCAACGGTTGATCCCATGGTTGGGAGAGATCCAGGATCAGGGCCCAGGTAGCACATTGTGGCAGTGCTGGGTGCAGGCTGCAGCTTATGGTTGTGCAGGCTGCCCCAGCACTGAGGCAGCCAGCAGAGAGGGCATCTTATTGGTAAATTCCAGCTCCCCCAGGCCCAGCCCTGGGGAAGGAATGCCCCTCTGTAATGCTTCCTCCCAGAGGGGGTGCCACTTTGTAACCCATGTTCCATTTGTGCTCTCAGTGTCCTGGCCTGGAGAGAAATGGTGGTGGTAATATTGGCATGTGCCCCTCAATGTCAGAGAGTCCAGGGCACACAAACAGCTCTCCTGAGCCAATCCTGAATATCCGCAATGACAATCACAGCAGAAGCCCTTCCTGGATAGCAGCACTGTGGCTGCGTTAGCCAAGAGCAGTCGCTTCTTCCCTGCCAAACCCAAGGTGTCTCCTTGGTTCTAAGCTGGTTTAATTTCATTTTGGTGGTGTTAGGTGGCTGTGCCGCAGTCGCCTTGGCCTTTGCGACTCCCCTTTTCTCTCTGACTGTGCCTTTCCAGTGTCCCTCGCTGGCCACCGTCTGCCAGGAAAGCCTATGTTCTTCCGGGGTATTAACAAATTCCCCTCTTCCTCCCTCCCCTGTGGCTTTTCTCTCCTTCCAAATGCTTCACCTGTGTGATCACATTTAGTCCTGGGACTTTGTCCAGCTGCTTGTGACCAGCTGCGGGTCACAGATCTATATCTGAACCTCTCAGCTTTTCTCCTCGGCTCCAGACTGATTTCCTTCTCTGCTCCTGCAGGTGCCTCTGACTCAAACATGTCTAAAAACTGTGCTCCAGACTCCCGCTTCCCCACCTTCTCCCACTAAGTTACTTCAGGGAACAAAACTGGGGACCTCAGATGCATCTTTGCTCTTTTTTCTTTGCCCCTCACTTCTGGCCCCTCAGTCCTGCCACTTTTATGAGGCACAGTGTCCAGCATGTCATACTGGACACTGGACAAATGTCTGCTGAGCGTACGATGCACGAGCGGAAGAAGGAAGAAGGAAGTGCACGACACACTCGGGAATGGGAGGCGGCGCCGGTGCTGCCGCGAGTGCGGCCCTTGGAGCTCGGTCCTGGCCCAGCCATAAACTCACCAAGAGCCTTGGGAACCGCGTCCCTCCGGCCTTCAGATTCCACCGTCCCCCATACGCTTGCCTCTTAGCACAGAGCTTGCATTTCCAGCTTTTCTTCTCTGACTCTGGGCTTTGTTTCCACCTCAGTCCCCGAATGTAAAGCGCATGGATTAAATAGGACCATTGGGCCTTGTTCTTTAATGACGACCCTGAGGGCACGACACTCATTGGTCTGGGGGACACCTGGAGGTAGAGGCATGGTGGCCCATTCTGACCTAACCCCAGGTCTGTCCTTTCTCTCTACCTAGGTGGGTTTGAATCCATCCAGAATCTTCCAAACGATGTGAGCGGTGAGTAGAGATCGTGCTGAGCCTGAGTAGAGATCGTGTCCCTGAGGACAGCACACCTGTCCTCTGCTGAGAGCACCCATCTTCGTGGCAGGTGCTCAGGGTTGCTCAACTTTGCCTGTCCTTACAGCATGCCAGCCCGAGGGCTTCAGGGAGGCCGGATCCGGCAGAGCCTGGGAGGAGCATCCGGCCGCGGGCTCCGGACACTGCAGCAGCTCTGAGGACTCCAGCCCGGAGGAGGAGGAGCTCCTCTCGGCTGCCTCCGACAGCTATCACCTGCCCGAGCCTGATGACCTGGACGACCCGGAACTGTTTGTGGACCTAAGTGCTGGTCGGGAGGAGGAGGAGGAGGAGGCTGAGAACTTTGCCCCCATATTGGCTTTTCTGGACCATGAGGGTTACGCCGACCACTTCAAGAGCCTCTACGACTTCTCCTTCTCTTTCCTCACTTCTTCCTTTTACAGCTTCTCCGAGGAAGACGAGCTGGTGGCCTACCTGGAGGCCTCGAGGAAGTGGGCCAAGAGAAGCCGCATGACCTGGGCCCACGCCCGGCTCTGCTTCCTCCTGGGCCGGCTGAGCGCCAGGAAGGTCAAACTCTCTCAGGCCAGGGTGTACTTTGAGGAGGCCATCCACATCCTCGGCGGGGCGTTCGAGGACCTATCCTTGGTGGCCGCTCTGTACGTCAACTTGGCTGCCATCTACCTGAAGCAGAGGCTGAGGCACAAAGGCTCGGCCCTGCTAGAGAAGGCGGGTGCCCTGCTGGTCTGCCTGCCAGACCGGGAGTGCAGTGCCAAGAATGAGCTGGACGTGGTGGCCTATGTTCTGCGCCAGGCGATTGTGGCAGGTAGCAGCACCCTGGAGGCCAGGGCCTGCTTTCTGGCCGTCCGATTGCTCCTAAGCCTGGGCCGGCATGAGGAGGTCCTGCCCTTCGCGGAGCGCCTGCAGCTCCTCTCGGGACACCCCCCTGCCTCAGAGGCTGCGGCCACCATCTTGAGTTTTCTGTATGACAAGAAGTATCTTCCACACCTTGCAGTGGCCTCTGTCCGGCAGCATGGTACCCACAGTGCCCAAGGGATGTCTCTTCCTCTCTGGCAGGTCCACCTGGTCCTCCAGAACACCACCAAGCTCCTCCGTGTTCCCTCCCCAAGCTGGGGTGAAGTTTCCACCCTGGCCTGCCCCACACTCAGGGAGGCGCTGGCCAGCTGTGAGGAAAAGGCAGACTGGAGCACCCAGCGAGCCCTGTGTCTCATCCTGTCCAAGATGTACCTCCAGCACAGGTCTCCTGATGGTGCCATACACTACCTGAGCCAGGCCTTGGCACTAGGGCAGCTGCTGGGGGAGCAGGAAGCCTTTGAGTCTTCCCTCTGCCTGGCATGGGCCTATCTGCTAGCCAGCCAGGCGAAGAAGTCTTTGGACATCCTTGAGCCACTGTTATGCTCCCTGAAGGAGACAGAGAGTGTCACCCAAAAGGGAGTGGTCCATAACCTCCTGGGACTTGCACTTCAGGGTGAAGGCCGGGTGAACAGGGCAGCCAAGAGCTATCTTCGGGCCTTGAATAGAGCCCGGGAGGTGGGAGACGTGCGTAACCAGGCAGTGACTATGGCCAATCTTGGCCACCTGACCCTTAAGTCCTGGACTCAGCAGCCAGCCAGGGACTATCTCCTACAGGCTGTCCGACTCTATTCCGAACTCCAAGCCAGCAAAGAGACGGACATGGAATTAGTACAGGTGCTTCTCTGGTTGGCCCAAGTTCTGGTTTCTGGAAGCCAGCTGGCCCATGGCCGCCTTTGTTATGAAATGGCATTGCTGTTTGGCTTAAGACATCAAAACCTGAAGAGTGAGTATATCCTGGGCTGCTGAAAAGCTGTAGAGAAAAGTGTTGGAGCAAGCTTTGCCCATCTCCTATGTCAGGTCATCTCATTCATGTCCCTGCTTTATGTTCAGGTCAGCTTCAGGTCACCAAATCCCTCTGCCATTTCTACAGCTCCGTGTCCCCAAATCCTGAGGCATGCATCACCTACCATGAGCACTGGCTGGCACTGTCCCAGCAGCTCAGGGACCGGGAGATGGAGGGGAGGCTGCTGGAGTCCCTTGGGCAGCTCTATCGGAACCTGAACACGGCCAGGTGAGTTCGGGCTCAGGGACCATCCTAGAAGCAGCTTTCCTCCCTTAAGGAGCAGCAGGGTTCTTTCTCTCTGGAGGTTAAATCCAAACGCATATGGTATAGGCATTGTGCAAAAAAGCAGGGACTCTGCGGCTACCACATGGTACCATCTGTCACTTATTAGCTGTGTGGCCTTGGGCAAGTTAATTTCTCTGTGCCTCAGTTTCCTCATCAGTGAAAGGAGGATGTTAATGGTATCTAACCTGTAGTGTAATTGTGAAGGATAAGTGAGTTAATGCTCATGGAACTCTTGGAACAGTGCCTGATACGTAGAAAGGGCTCGATAATGTTAACTTCATCACTGTTACTTGTGTGTTTCCATGACTACTCCTCCCAGGACCATGGCCGAGGGTGCATATTCGAAGAGGGAACAATTAGACCTAGGACTGAGGAACCTTTAGGAGGTCTTTGTTACCTGAAGACAATTGATTTTTTTTTTTTTTTTTTTTGAGACAGAGTCTCACTCTCTTGCCTGGGGCGAGTGCCGTGGCGTCAGCCTAGCTCACAGCAACCTCAAACTCCTGGGCTCAAGCGATCCCTACTGTCTCAGCCTCCCGAGTAGCTGGGACTACAGGCATGCGCCACCATGCCCAGCTAATTTTTTCTATATATATATATTTTTAGCTGTCCAATTCATTTCTTTCTACTTTTTGGTAGAGACGGGGTCTCGCTCTTGCTCAGGCTGGTCTCGAACTCCTGAGCTCAGGACTATCCGCCCGCCTCGGCCTCCCAGAGTGCTAGGATTACAGGCGTGAGCCACCGCGCCCGGCCAAGACAATTGATTTTAAAGAAAGGACACTTAACCTAAATAAATCCACTGAAAGGCGGGGTGTAAAATTTCATCGTGGAAAAAAGTTCAGTTGAGACCTTACCTTTAAAATGAAACTGGAGATTATGAAATGACATTTAATTTCACCTTTTAGTTAGGAATACTTAAATTATAATTGCCGCTATGCACCAAGTCTTAGAATAAACATACAATAAAAGAAAGGAGTGTTGACTTTTTGGCTTAATTGTGTTGACCAAATTGCATAATAGCACAAGACATTATTTGTTTTGTGATTGACTTTTCAGCAGTGTTGCAAAAAGCCTCATTTTTGCAAAAATAAACCAGAATGTAACCGTTTAACCAAAAGACCTTTTAACCCTTTGATATTCAAATCATTCGCACTTAAATCTTGCCATGTCCTGCTGATTTTCTCTTCTTTTTCTCGTCACTGGTCTAATGCTGCTTAACCCTCCTTGCCAGTGGGCAGCCTACAGTTCTGCTCTGCAATAAGCCTCAAATTGATTCCATTTAATCCTACATGGTTTGCAAGATTTTCAATTTCACTTTGCAACAGATTTGCATGGTAGTATTGTATTCGTAATTATGAATGGCTTCTAAAATAGAGCAGGGATAATTGCTACTGTTGAGCAGAGTGTGGTGGTTGAGGAGAGGCTAATTAAATGACATTTTTTGCTTTTCTAGGCAACATAGTAATTGGGCACTTAAACAATGACTAATCAGATAACAAATTCTCTCTCTCTCTCCTTTCTTCTCTTACAAGAAGCAGGTGTCCTCCCAACCTCCCACTGTCTTTGCCTTCAGTCCAGGGAGGGAGTTTGGGGTCCCTGCAGCATGTGAGGGCA
>RJWJ010045616.1:0-11650 GCA_004363605.1 Indri indri
ACAATAGTAAGCGTTCTACTGAATTGGAAAATGAGACCTAGCCATTTCAGGCACCTTATGTACTAAACCAACAGGCAGAAAAAGGAAAAGAAAAAAAAGAAAAAAGAGGCAGTTTCTCTACTGGCTGAAGTGATTGATTATGATCGCTTCTGGGAGCATGATGTGAAGAGCCCTGCAACAGGAGCCCTGTGTATTCTCCTGGCGTTTCTGAATTTTTCCAAGCCCAACAGTAAAGGTAAAAGGAAAATTACTGCAACCCCTTTTGCTTCCCTCCCCCCTAAAAAGGTAAAATATTTGAAGACTCAAACTCTTCAGATTTGAGTACCTAATGGGTAATAGAAGAAGAAGCCATAGATATTAATTTCCAATTAAGCAAATAGAGACTATAGTAGCTTTTCGTATTCTTTGCTTTTCATATGCATGTGTTTATTTGTATATGCTAATCAGTTTTCCTCTTTCTCCTCATTGAAATATATATGTGTGTGTATATATATATATGTGCATATATGAGTGTGTGTGTGTGTGTGTGTGTGTGTGTATGTTTTTGGTTAACTGCCAGTTTAGAGGTTAGGTAATAGAATATTCTGTGGGACTGACAGCATTGAGGAATAATTAATATAGTGACAGCAATGCATACAGTGACTCCTGGGAGGGTGGTGTCTCTTTTCCTGGTGAGATCTTCATTTGTAAAAGGATTGGCTATAGCTTTTTATGTAGAAATATAGATGTATTTGTTTTTGTAGAGAAGTTAAATATGTGTATACTGTTATATATAAAAGCTGAGTAATTGAATAACCAAAGAGACTATGTTAGTTATTAATTTATATCCTTTCTTCTCTGTGGCAGTGTTGGACCATGTAAATATATATCTATTCTGCCAGATAGCACAATGTTAAGCCTTGACAATAGTGAATGCTAAAATAACTTTTTCTTCCTGTTTCTGGTGGATGTGCTGTTCTCATTTTGCTGCTCTGGAATGTGTGGTGCTATTTTGCAGTATCCTGGTGGCCAGCACCATGCAGCACTCCCACCTTCTTCTCCCAGCACACCCTCCCTAACCGGATGGTTTCTTTGGGAAATGTGCACCCTAGCATGAAAGGTGCTTTCAGCTGGCTTTCCAGAAAGTCTACTGCAACCCGCACAAGCAGTTTGCTACTAGAATTTTATCAGTATCCCAGAAGTTTGTTCTCCAACTGCCAGGTACAGCTCTGACCAGAAACATTAGAAAACTCTACCATTTTTCAGGCATCAACCACCCTCCCCAAGAAGTCTGATTTATTCCCCAGCCTCCCTAAGGATTCTACCCTTCAAAGGGCATTCCTTCTTTAGGTACCTTTACTCAGAACTAAAATATCCTTTAGAGCAGTGGTCCCCAACCTTTTGGCACCAGGGACCAGTTTCATGGATGACAATTTTTCCACAGACCGGAGTGTGGACTGGTTGTGGGATGATTCAAGTCCACTACATTTATTTTGCATTCAAACCTTCTACTAATGATAATCTGTATTTGCAACCACTCCCCAGCACTAGCATCACCGCCTCAGCTCCACCTCAGATCATCAGGCTTTAGATTCGCATAAGGAGTGTGTAACCAGATCCCTTGCATGTGCAGTTTACAGCAGGGTTCATGCTCCTATGAGAATCTAATGCTGCTGCTGATCTGCCAGGAGGCAGAGCTTATGCAGTGATGTGGCAATGGGGAGCAGCTGTAAATACATATGAAGCTTCACTCACTTGCCCTCCACACACCTCCTGCTCTGCGGCTCCTTCCTAAAAGGCCACAGACCAGTACTGGTCCATGGTCCCGGGGTTGGGGGATGCAGCTTTAGAGTTTCTTTTTTCTCCACTTAAGCAATTCCCTGTCATTCTAATCCCCTGTTAATAACTCTTTATTTTAAATGTTCTCTGTTCAAATAAACAGGTGATTTCTCTCTCTTGATTGGACCCTAACCAATAAACTTTTGCAGAATTTACTAGTAAAGAACTGATTGTGTAGAGATGTGTGTGACACCACATAAATGAAAACATGTAACATAATGTCCGCTCATACTACATAATGTGACATATTGCAGAAATATCATGCGTGGCTCACTTAACCTATTTTATTTTAAATGTCCAAGGAAAAGTTAGGCCATGTTGCTGGGAGTATGGATTGAAGAGGTCAAAAATTTAAGGTTCTATTAGATGCAATGTTAAATGTTTGAAAGAGTGGGTAAAACTTCTATCATGAAAGCATGACATAAATTCAGAATATATTTAGAAAGTAAAAGTATAGCAAATCTTTGATGTCATCCTTAGCTATTTCAAAGCAAAAAGGAAATCCATAAATACATATTTTCTTGCTCATAGGATGGGATAATTTACAAAATAAATGTTAATATGTTTCTATAAAATAAAATCCTGCTTGATATCTCAGGGGCAATAAGAGTTTTAAATGAAAGTTGTACAGAATGTTGGTTTCTAAATATCTCTGCACTTTCCCTTAATGAACAATTTAGAGGAAGGTAAATTCAATTTTCTAAGCCTGTTGGCCACATTAATTTTTCATACTTTTTGTAACTGGAGAGCCTTAGACTCATGATACATCTTATTCTTCAGCATATCAATCACAATTTTGAACTCTCTTTGATGACTGGTAAAATGACCGTCTATATCAGAACATGCCTTGAATTTCATCTAGAGTAATGAACGATGAAAAATGTTTAAATAATACATGCATTTGAAAACAAACATTTTCAAAATAAATATGTTAAAGTATTTAAAATAACTTTAGTGCATGAGCAACAGGTCTTTATGCTATTTATCAATTAGCCATTAGATTTTGATGTTACTGGAAAGGGAGCACGCTCCTGGTCAAGGTAAGTAACTATTGTCATCTGAGGAAGTTCCCACAGATTGCCGGGGAAGGCTGTCTTTGGGCAGCACTTTCGGAAGCTGGCATAGAGAGCCCTTCATTTCCGAATGTACAGCTGGGTGACGTATCATGACGCCCACAGACTGACTGAAGTAATATGATATGCGCTGCCGCGGTTGATACCTAGTTGCTTTTCTTCATGGGATGGGTAGTCTCCCTTCTTCATGGATGTTTCCAGCCACACACTGCACAGCTCTCCCACACAAATTTTAGAGTTACAACTTCTGCCATTAGTCCACAGTACTGTGACCTCTCCCTGGCCCAATGTGAGTGTGCATGTATGTCTGTTTGTGTGAGTCAGAAACATGTTTTGAGGTAGTATTTGACCTGTGGAGCAGGCCCTGATGTTACGATCAGTCACTTGTTGTCACTTACATAACATTTCATGTGGATTGATGCAGCTCTCTGCTTTAAAAGAAATAATTATTTTAAGAATGTTTCAGAATCTGCTTTTAGTCGTCAGTGTAATGTTACCTGTTTTCCACCTTTTAATGAGTCTGCTTATCTGCCATTAACATCTTCCAGAACTATTATCTAATTATTTAATTTTTATTTATTTATATCTGAAATTCTTCATTTATCATTTCTGTTACTTTCAGGATTTATAACCAATGGGTAGCTTCAGCGTGTGTTCAGTCTGCTATCTTAAACTTTGTGTGGTTGATATTTTTACATGACTGTGTTCATGAGTTACTCACAAACTTAAAGTATATGTATATATGAATGTTTTAAAGAGTCATTTTGAAAAGGTTTAGCCTTCGTTTTCTAAAGATATTTGTATATTCTGTGTTAATTCATAAGCTTCAAAATTCAGTGGTTTTAATTTTTAGAGATAAATTTGTAAAACTCAGTAATCACTAGTCATATATATTCTATTTCTATAGAAATAAGTAATAGTTTTCATCACTATACCTTTCTCAGTCCTCTCACTTTAGTAATTAATCTATTTACTGCCCTTAATAAATAGCATTTATTTCTCCAAATTATTCTTTGAATACTAAATGACTACAATTTAACTTTATTTCCTATAACATTTTCATAAATTAATACTTTATTTCAAAGGGAATTAGTGTTATCCCTTAAGCGACTTTCCTTTATGCCTTTTTGTCACTTCATGACTGTATTTATTATCCCCATTTTGGGGTGAAGGAGTTGGAATTTCAAGCACACCTCATTTTATTGCATTCAGCTTATTACACGTAGTAGATATTGTGATTTTTGTAAATTGAAGGTTTGTGGCAACCCTGTGTCGAGCAATTCTATCCGCACCATTTTTCTAAGATGTTAACGGCAGATAAGCAGACTCATTAAAAGGTGGAAGAGAGCATGTGCTCTCTTTGTGTCATTGTGTCAGCATTTTTCATTAATAGCAAGAATGTGTTTTAAGATATGGTTTTTAAAGAAAAAAAAATTCATGTGACTTGTTTTACTGTGATATTCTCTTTACTGTCGTGGTGTTATAGAACCAAACCCGTAATATTTGCTCTCCTCAGTACACAAGTCATGAAACTAAGTGCCGTGGGGTATAAAAGCGATGATGTAATACATAGTTAAGGGACTTAAGGGTCATGCAGAGGTGTAGTGGAAACAGAGAAGAAGTATTAAAATAAACTCAATGAGTAGTTAGCAGAGCTGGAAGCCTAAGGATTAATTTTATTTTGTAGATTAAAAATATGTGTAAAGGTATTTAGGGTTTACATTGCACAGACAACGTTAGGGATGGCAGTCATGAAAACAACTTGCCCAAGGACATGGGGCAGTGGAATGTGAGAATTTGAGGCCCAAAGAAGTATGTACACCGTTCTCTTCACTGCTAACCCTGGTCTGCTAAAACGTGACTCTGATCGTGCCACTCCCATGATCAGAACTACAAAGTGTACTCCCATTAGCAAAGAGAACTTCCTATGAGCAGGAGTTTGCCCATTTTCAAAACTTTTGGGGGATGATGAGAATGTCTTGGAACCAGATAGAGGTGATAGCTCCTCATCATTATGAACGTATTAAATGACGTTGAATTATATATTTTCAAATGATTAATGGTTAATTTTACATCTTATAAATTTAACCTCAATAAAATCATAAAAAGGGGTGAAATATAAATATTTTGCCCTCTTACTTTGGCCCAAGTTCTCAAACACCCACAGCCAATGGGCTTCCTTACTTGCCTTATTTTCTTTCAGTCTCTGCCACTGAATTTGATCAATAGGGATTCTCCTTCCTTGAGTGCACTTTGCCTTGATCACAAGATCAAATGCCTGAAGGAAACTTTGTAAGGAAATGCTTGGTATTCCATGTGCCCTTAAAATCCCCTAGCTCATGTTCAAATAAGAAAAGTATATCATTAAAAAATGTTAGCATACTTTTATTCTTTTCTAGGTATTTCTTCTTCCAGATAAAGCCACAGGAGAAATTAGATTTGTTACAGAGGAAATGAAAGAGAAATGAGGAGTTAATGTTCAGATTTAGCACACAGATGGCTCATTCCATTTCCTAGAATAGCACTGTCCGATAGAAATATAATGTGAGCCACAAAGATAATTTTAAATTGTCTGGAAGGACAATTTTTAAAACTAAAAGAAAACATTAAATTAATTGTATTCAACTAAATTTATTTTTAAAATTTTATTTCAACATATAATCAATGTAAAATATTATTGAGCTATTTTATATTGTGTTTTTCATAAGTCTGCAAAATGTGGTGTATATTTTACACTCATGACACATCTGAATTTGAACAATCCACATTTTGTTTACTGAATAGCTACTTGCAGCTAGTGACTATTGTATTAGACAGTACAGCCCTAGAAAAAACTTGGAGTGCCAATGGTCCTATTGTTGAAAAAAGTGATTTTTAAAAATATCCAAAATATTTAAGCTTCCTATACAAAAGGCAGGCTTGGCTATAGGAATGTTCAGTGTTATCATATACTACAGTTAGAAAGACCACAATATATAATGGAAAGAGTAGTTCTTCTTATTCTTCCAAGAAGTGAGGAATTCCTGTATATTTTCTTCTGAAAGTTGGAAGTATAGGGAATAATTAGAAACCAAAGAGAGGAAAGCATGAAGTCAGACTAGCTGTGTCTTGGCTACAGAATGCAAATTTAAATTCTGAAGGGAATGGATATTAAGTAGGTTAAGCTGAAAACTTAAAAAAAAAATGTAAGGGTCAATCAGGGTTCTCTTGTGCCAAAAACATAGTTATAAAGAAGTAATTTGCAATTTATGAGAAGATAGTCACTTAATTTACATCTGTTTTACTTTATGCAACAAATGAATAAAAAAAATGTACACTATTCGAAAGTACCAAAAAATGTAAATAAATATTTCATATAAAAGCATATTCAAATGGGCAATAAGTATCATATTAAAATACTTAATTTCCTCAGCCATCAGTGAAATGGTATAAATTTACACATATGAGAACAGCTGAAATGAAAATGAATGACAATTCTAAATATCGTGAGGGAGATGGACATACAATATGTTATACGCTGCTGGTGAGAATGTAAATTTGAACATTGACTCTAGAAAGCTCTTTGTCATTATCTTCTAATATTGAATATATGCATAACCCCTGGCCCCATGAGTGCATTCCAAGGTATATACACAAATGAAATTCCTATATTTGTTAATTACAGCATATGTACTAAATTATAGCTATAATATTTATAATAGCCCTCACCTCCCCAAAACATACCTTAATGCCCATCAAAAATTGAATGATAAAATAAAATATGACAATTAGAATAAATTATCTCCATGCCATCCTGTGGATTGATATGACTAGCCAAATATTAAGCAGCATAATGGATAGGTTGGGGGTGTAGAGTGTTAGAGACTTGAAGAGAAGTGTAGGAGTATGAAAGAGTGATTCAGGAGAGTAGAAAATTAGTAGACAAAGGGAATGTAGTAAGTTAGAACTGAGTGCTCAGTGGAGTAGTGGTCAGTAATTTAAAATAAGAGTAGTCAATACAATTATATGTTTTTCATGAAGCTTATTGCCATGGAGCTCCCAGTCAGGGTCCAATATCTGGGCAAGAACTTTTGTCTAATAATGCCACTATCTGAGTCTCACTCTTTCTTAAAGTATCCAATTTGAACATTTGAAGCAGAGACCTTAGACATTACTGTCCTCTGTTTTGTTTTTTTTTTTACATCCTTCCCCTGATTACACTGTATTTTTTTTTAACATTTTCTTTCAAATGCAGTCGCTTTCCTATCCCATGTAATTGTCAACTCTTTGTTTTTATCTGAGATTCATTTGCACCTTTACATGGCAAATCCTTGTTATTTTCTCAAAATTAATTGGCTTTAAAACTAGGGGTTGCAAAAATCTTATGACACGTCTATAGAATTTTTCACAGTCCTAGACTAGGTCCCAGATGTAATAGGTTTAAATTTAGGTCTTAAGGGAGAATAATGGCATGTTAATTCAAATTCCTAAATCAGATGAAACTTTTTTGCACTCCCAATACTTGAACAACTGGAAAATGCAGCCATGTATTGACAAGATTACCCCATCATGTTTCTCAGAAGTGTTGAAGATCGGCGTCAAGGAACATGATAAGGATGATTCTTCCATATGATTCGTGTGGTGTCAACCATTTGTTCATTCTTCTGAATGCACTAAGGCCAAGTAATGATCATTCAGCATTGCTCTGGGAAAACTGAGGCATGACTCAGACTGAGTTGCTGGAAATTTTGTAAACTCTTTCAGAAATCTCCCTCCTGCTATCAGGTTAGCCCCATCATTTGGGAATCTCCTCTGGACTTCACACAAGTTGATGTGCAGCCACAGATGGAATGTAGAATTTTTTTTGTCATGAACTTCATTAATTTAGAGGAGTCTTTCCTCAGAAAAGAATCCAAAATTATTAAAAGAAGTTTAGGTGTGAAAGTAAATATTTATTAGTAATAAGAAAGAAATCTTATGTTACACATTCTTAAAAACTGCAAAATACCACCAACATCATAACTTAAGAATATTATTCTAATATTTGTATTAGTTAACTACCAACACACTTCTAGAATATTGCTTATTAATAAACTCTTTGATAGCATTTTCATATATAAATAAAATTTTATTCTATATTTATAATGAGAATAGAATATTACTTGAAATATGCTATCAGCAGGATTGATTATATCATAGTTTTTTATTATTGCTAGTTAAGGGAAATTTTATCTTCTCAGCTTTTTGTTTCCTTATTTATGACATCATGCTAACATGATATTCTACAGCCTGGACTACACAGAACATGCTATTTCACAAACAGATCTATTCACACGTTGTGGCAATGCTATGATCATGTAACTTATAAATACAGGAATTCTTTCTTTTCTATGTCAAATAAATCATATTGTTTTATATATACACACACATATATATAAATTTCAATTGTGTATCTTGCAACATTGAGCATATTTCTGTCAAGAAAAACCTTCTACTTTGACAAGGCAAAAATGAAAAACAAATATCCATTTATAGTTATGTACATCTAATAAATCTACAGATTAGTTTCAATTTTGAACACTTAATATCTTGGTTTTATTTCTATACTATGCACATATGTTCCATTCTCAGTGCCATAGAGTACATATTGTAGCATGGTCTTGAGGCTATCACTGTCCTTTTATTATGGTGAGTGTTATGACAACAGATTCATCCAATTATCCCTGGATGAATTATGACAATGGATGTTGGAATTCCAGGACACCATCACTTCAGCATGACAGGTAAGATGGTGTAGATGGAGATGAGGCTGATCAACATAAACATTTTCCACTAAACTCATAATAAAGGCATATCCAATTTAACCTCCTTTTTATCACTTACCAAAAATGCTGGTTATCATGTTATGCTACAAGACACAATGGGAGGTATGATGGAGGGGAGTCCCCATGGAAAGAAGCTAAGGTTTTAATTAAATGTAGTTCATATAACTTAATTTTTTAACATAAGACAATAACAACAACCAAAGAAATAAATAAACCCTAAACATTTCAGACCTTCCAGGATAAAATTCAAATACACATGCTAATCTTTTTTGTCTACACAAAATTTGTTCCTGCTAAATTATTCTAATACTGCCTTTTTAAAAATACCATTCCTTTGCCTCCCTATCATATAATTTTGTGGTCATCTATATCTACTCAATGAATTTCCATTTTAACAACAATTATATTTTTGAAGATAAGCAGAAGCAAAATACAATAAGAAGTGGTTTTTTTTTCTCCTTTAAATGTCATTATTTTCTACCATTCTCTATTCAGTATATAGTTACCTTTTACTTTCTTTAAGTCTATGTTTTAATATCTTCTTTTTTTGAAATACTTTAAGTTCAGGGGCCACCTTTCTTAGCACCATCTCACTTGTAAAGTTATAAATACCCTCTATCAATCCGATGTCCTTAATAAAGCATACTTTATTTAGTGATAAAAATACATTCCTTCAAAGAAGAATTAACATCTCTTTCATACTTGGGTTTCTCATAACATTAAATACAATGTTCTTTAAATAGTAAGGATTAAACAGACATTTTCAAATGAATGAAAGAATGAATCCAAAGACAATTATAATTTTATGTCTAGATGTAACTTATTGCTTTGAAAATAGTTTTGTGATTAATTCTTGTTCTTAGCTAATTTAATAAGAAATCTTGATTAAAGCATTTAGTATACTTCAATTTGCACTTATTAAATTTAAATTATTTTTAATCCAAGAAATTAAGGCTCCTTTTTAGCCAGTATTACTGGAAAGTTTCTATGATTATTTTAGAGCCAATGTTTTAGATAAAATGTTCTACTCTAAGCACCTTCTTCTTTTGAAATTAACAAATAATTATCAACAGATACCTTGGAAAATTGATTGTACAATTTGTTCTTGAACAAATTATGCACATAAAACATAATTTATTCTCTTGATCAGTTTTCCTTACGAACATCGGTTTTTATGATTCAGTGATGCCTGCATGACTTGATGAAATCTATTTGTATGTAATAAAGATAGCTTCAAAAATCTGTGCTTTTCATAATTTGTTAGCTTTCTTTTCATAATAGATTTTGTTTTTATATTCTCTGTCACTGACTGATAGCATATCCTTCTTTGGCCATTATATTGACCTATAGCAACTTTTTCAAATTATTTTGCCTGTACTTTCTAATATGCTGTCATATTGAAAATTAGATAAAAATTTGATGTCATCAGGCATAAACAACCATAAATAACATCTGAGAGAAAGCATGATGAAAGGTCCATGGAGGAAAAAAAATCATTATTTCCAGTAATTTATAACTTTCATCTGTCTTCCTAGCTATCTATTGTCTACCTATGTTTACTTCTGATTTTTAACTCTCTGTCACCTCTGTACATTTCTTACATAGCTGAGTGTTGGGTAGTTGTGTTATCTTTATACTTTTATGAATTATACCTAAACTGGCATAGAGTAACTTAACCTTTGGTCCCTTAACTCATATTTTACTACATTTAGTTACTCTAATTAACATCAGTAAAGATACTGACAAACTTTAATCATCTTATTTTCTGAAGGCCCTTTTTAAAAGTACTGAAGAGCAGAGTAAAATTTTTCTATATTTGGTGTTGTTATTGCTGTTTCTGTTTCTTTGATTTTTTTTAATAGTCACCATTTCCCAGATGCTGTATAGAAGGATATTTCTATGAATAGATTTAAGAAGGTATTAAAACATAATAAGTTTAGAGAACATTTCAATCATGTACTGTGAATACAGAGTTTGAAAAGATGTGAAATAGAGCAAACTCCATTACACAAATAGAAAGACAATTTTCAACATTTTAAAACACCATAATCATGTCACTTAGGGTGACTACTCTTGCTATTCAATGTTCCAAAGCATTTCTATTTTTCAAATAGACAAAAGATTTAGTTGATCAAAATGCATTATGCCACTCCACATACTGGGTGCTGGGAATAATGTACTAAGTGATATAAGCAATGTACCTTTTTTAAATAAAAATTTTAATCTGAATCAGTTAAACATATACATGTGTAAAAAATAGAGAAAACTGATAATTATATAGAGTATAAAAAAACAAAAAGAGCTAAGTCCATTCTAAGTGTCTGTAAAGGATTCTCAGAGGAAGTCATGTTTGAGAAAAGATATGAAAAAGGACCTTGAATCATTTAGATTTTACGGATATTGCAGAAAGAATGAAGAGAATGTACCTCTATCTCTGAATCAGGAGAAAACATGCTATATTTGAAGAACTAAATTAAAAAATGAAAGTAGAGGGGAATGTGCCATGTGGTAAGATGTAGTCACGAGCCAGATGATGCAAGATGTTTTAGATCATTTTAAGAATTTTGGATTCTTTTTTCTTAAAAAGAATTGAAATTCATTGAAAAATTTCAAGAAATGGAGTGACAGTCTATGATTTTCATTTATAGAAGTTTATCCTGAGTGCAAGATGGGTGATGGTTTGGAAGAGGCCAGGAATGGATACTGGAAGAGAAAATAGAAAGCTGTTACAACATTGCAATTGAAGAAAATTGGTATCCTGGGAGAGGCTAGCTTATTTTCAATCCATTAATATTATTTTCATGTTCTAATATTTGCAAAGTTAATGTTCAGTTTTTTCAGAGGATAAAAAAACCTTTCATAAAATGGTCTTTTAATGAAATCTGAAATAGCAAAGCTTTGCTTTGTATTTGAAGGACTTAAAAATGATTAAAATTTGGTGTCCCCATGAAATTG
>RJWJ010045617.1:0-11683 GCA_004363605.1 Indri indri
TCGGCTCGTCGGGGACCCCGTCCCCCGGTTCGGGCACCTCGTCCCCGAGCTCCTTCACGGGCTCTCCGGGCCCCGCCTCCCCGGGCATCGGCACCAGCTCGCCGGGCTCCCTGGGCGGCTCGCCAGGCTTCGGCACCGGGTCTCCCGGCTCGGGCAGCGGCGGCGGCTCCTCCCCCGGCTCGGACCGCGGCGTCTGGTGAGAGAACTGCAACGCCCGCCTGGTGGAGCTGAAGAGGCAGGCTCTGAAGCTGCTGCTCCCGGGGCCCTTCCCCGGCAAGGTGAGCGCCGCGGCGGGGCGGGCCGGGAGGGCGGCCCCAGAGCAGGGCAGGGAACACAGGGCCAGAGGCACTATAGACTTCCTGAGATGTCGTGTGTTCTAGGTCTTGTGTTTCAAAATTGTGCCGTGGGGAGTCTGCTTGGTCTGGTTACTTTGCTTGCGAGAACATTCCTGTCAAGGACCTAAGGCAACAGTGCAGACAGCAGACATGCACGTCCTGCTGGTGACAGCCTCACCCACAGAACATGTGATCTATCCAAGGGCAAGATGCCTCTGACACTGGTAGTTCCCTTGGTCACACTCACACTGCAAGAGCCACGAAGGAGACGGGCCACGGGAGGAGGATGACACCCTTGCTGCAGGGCTCTGCCAGCTCTGGGCAGTGAATGCCGTCAGTACAACCAGTAGCCTCGGTTTCCCTTGAGTTTGAAATCTTGGTGACTTTGACCTCATGTCTGTCCTTTAGATATGACGCTGCCCTGCCATGTGCTACCCTTGATATTAGCCCCTGATAATTCATCGTTACCTGGAGGCCAGTGATTCTAGATCTTCTTCATCTTCCTCATCTTCACGGTTCTCTGCAAACAAATTCAGAAACGTCCAGACATTAACTATAGTTCATTCCACCATGATGCATGCTCCGGCCTATCTGGGCCTGGAGACAGATTATCCCTGTGAGCTCAGGGTACCCTTAGAGAACTGAACCCAGCTCATCTGCTGACGTCAAATTAGTGCTGAGGGACGACGTGCTGATCCGTCATGTAAAATGCCCCCAATGTGGCGGATCATTATGAGCTCTGAATTTACTGGGAAAAGTTAAAACATATTTCGGCCTCAACATCACTGGATACTTGCACATTTTCTTCCAGATTTCTCTAGCTCTGTGCCCCGTCTTACTACAAGGAGGCTCAGGGCTCTATGTCCCTTCACAACTCTCGCATAGACACTGCTTTGACTAGATAAGCCCCAAACGGTTGGAACATTTATCCCCTCTGGAAGTGCATCTGTGGGCATTCAGTCACCCAACACTCACAGCTACTGAGCAGCGCGTTATGTGACCAATTACAGATGACGGCAGAGAAGTCCGTGCAGGATAAATCCATCCTTACCTGTAGCTGTGACGGTCAGCGCTCAGGCAAGAGCTCGAGAGACTGTCACTCTAGTGCAGGGCTCTTTGCTCTCTAACACTCTGCCTCCTGCCCCAGAGGCCACATTCCGTCAGGGAGGACAGTGACAGTTGGAAGGCCATGGCCTCCTGCCCAGTGAGTTTCTCTTCTCTGTTCCCACCCAGGCCCTACTGACCCTGACACAGACACAAATTTGACGTGGAACCAGGACAGCAGGGAAGTCTATGAATAGAAGTTGGAGTCTCCAGTGATCCGGCACCGGGTAGCAGCTCAGAGTCACAAGGGCTGTGGCCACTCACCTGGGCTGAGCCAGCGGGCGAGGCCCTCTGTCAGCCTGAGCCCCTCAGCCAGGTGCTCTCGGCGGCCCTGCCCCAGGGAGTCCTCAGGGTGATCGTGGGTGATGATGGCCATGAGATGCCCACTGAGGACGGAGGAAGCCTCTCTCCCTTTGTGCAACAGGTGGCGAAGCTGGGTCACCTCTCGCACCTGTACTTCAATGAGGAAGTCCAATTCACTAAAGTGGGGCAAAAAACAAATGTATAATTAGAAGTCAGTGAATGATAAGTTAATCGGGATTTGGTAGTGATTTCATGGCAGATATGCCTTTAAAGACTTCCAAACACAATTGTGGAACATTTTTGGCAACTATGTATAATTTTGTAAAATGTTACCTATGGAAGCCATTGCAGCTCCTGAGAAACTGTCACTCTGGGAGTTCAGTACTTTCTAGGCCTTCTTGTCTCAATGTTGTGACATGGCAAGTTTGTTGTCTACTGACCTTTCCTGCTGTGAAATTCTGCTAGGGACTAAGATGCACTGAGTGGACAGTGAGTGTGACTCACACCTGCCGTCAGCCGCACATGGGGACGAGGTGGCATCTGTGGGGACAGGAAGGCCCTGCCTGGCTCGTTCACCTCGGCTCAGACTAAAGTCAAAGCTCCAGAAACATTATCCAAAACTGTGTTTAAGGGGCTGCGTCACTGCGAGCTGAGAGAATGGAGTTGGTATAATGAGCAGTTTATATTTCCCCTTGCGTCGTGTATGTGGCTACCTTCCCCTTGGCTCCTTCTAGAACCCTCTCCATATATTACCTGCTCTGGTCTTTCGTTTTGGGCAGTGGTCCTTTGTCTTCTTCCACGTCCTCATCTGCAGGATTTTCTGCAAATTCGGAAATGCCCAGTGAGACATGACGTAGTTCTCTGTCACTCATTACAGACACAGTGGCCTGCCTGTCTGGGCAATGGGACATCGATATCGCTGTGAGATTTTAGGACACACTGAAAGCTCTCATCTTTCTATGAAGAAGTGCCCTCGCTTGGTTTTATGACCCAGCACAAAAAGACTCTTTGATCCGATGTGTCAGGCATGTTCTGTCTGAAGTTGTGGGAAGGGTTCAAAACGTCTTCTGTCCCTCAGGTCACCAGATGCTTGTCAACGCTCCATGTGGCCTCTGCATCTGTACCTGCCCTGCTGCCACAAAGCTGGTCCCAGCACAGCTGTGGCCTAGAACCAACTCCTTTCTCTCCAGAGAGGACAAACAACCCTATCCAAAGACCCTCTCTACACACCCGAGGACTCCACAGGGACTGCCGAGTTGGCTTCAGTTGTTTTATCCAGGAAATTTCTGATAGGGAAAGGATTTCACTGTTAACCAACATTGCCGCCAGCAAGTTCCTCTGCATCACAGGCCTTATCCAACCCCATACACCAAGGGCTTCACCCTTCTCAGAAGTGCATTTGCAAATGTTCCTACTTTGCGTGGCTATGGCTGCCATGCAAGGCTTGCTCACCATTTTACAGAAGAAGAAGAAAAATTCCAAGAAGGAGGAATCAGAAACTTGCTCACGTGTAGTCAGGACAACACTGAGAACACAGCCTGGGAAACTCTTAGTCCAGAGCGTTTCACTCCTACAAGCTGCCTCCTGTCCTGCTACTGGGCCTCTAGCCAGTGCCCTTGTCCTGTCTTCCCAGGCAGGCTGTCCTAAGCTTGTCACCGCCCCAGATGTGACGTGAAAGGACAGGCTGGTACCAAGGTTGCCTTGGAGGTTTGCAGTATCTCCTAACCTTGGAACTGTGGGTGATCAGGGCCTCTGGCCGCCTTACCTGGGCCGATCGCATGGGTAAGACGCTCTGCCAGCCTGCGCCCCTCTTCCAGTTCCTCCTGGTACTTGTCACTGTCCTCCTGTGTGAGGAGGGCCTCGAGGTGCTGACTGAGGGAGGAAGAAGCATCTCTCCCTTCCCGCAACTTCTGGCGAAGCTGGGTCAGCTCTCTCGCCTGATCCTGAATGAGGATGTGGTATTGCCTGAGGCGGGCAGAAGGGAAAACGTCAGAGTGGACAGGGGGTGATGACAGATGAGAAGGACTTTGAAAGAGATGCTGTGACTATAGCCCCAGGCAGCTCTGCAATGGAATCCTGCAACACGTTTGGTGAATGTGCATCAGTTTTCCTGAAATTTCTGCAAATGCAGGCTTATATCTGAGCATTGTGGACCTAGTTGCGAAGCCTTCTTCACATGAGCTCTCTTTTTGTCTAGTGACGTTTCTTGCTATGCAGAACCTGCTAGCAGGCTAGGACGTGAATGCAGAGGGCAGGGACGCCTCCCTCCCTGATTTTAACCACACACGGGACAGCAGGTCATGTTTGTTTCTGACTACGTAAACCCGTGAAGGATGACACTTCACCTGGCTGACTCTACGTTTCTCAATGTGAGAACTTCACAGGAAGTGGCAATCGACAAAGGAATAGCAGGGACAACAGCACCATTCCTGACACAGACCCTGCCTGGTCGGCTGATGAGGTCACATAGGAATATTCAGCAGATCTGTGTCCCTGGATCTCCAGATGAGATCCCCAAACACCACCTTAGTTCCCATGAGGAGTCCTTGACTGTCAGACTCACCTGGGGGCCGCTGGGTCTTGTCCTTCCTCATCCTTAGAATCATGTAGGTTTTCTGCAAATGAAATCAGATGACACAGTCACACGCCATGGTTGCTGCTTTGTACAGTACAGGCACAGGGATATACATAGTCTCTGGGCAAAATGGGGATATTCTGATAAGGACACTGAAGTGAGCCCTGGATGTGTCCTCGAAGGGGGAACTGGCCCCATGTTCCTGAGCCACCGAATAGACAGTGCCTGTTGTCACAGACCTTCAACACATGTCCACTGCTTAAACCTGGGTAAATAGTTACACGATTATTCTTTGTAGAGATCATGGGGAACTGGCCTCACTGTGTTCTGGGGGTGCTGCTGCAACCTGCCCCAGTAGATCCCCAGGTTGCTGCTGCTGGACATGAGAGTGACCCTGAGATTAGACTGAGGGATGCAACACACAGACTGTCACAAGGAAGAGTCTTTGGTCTTCCTTAGAGCCATGATCCTTGGCCATCCATGGAGGTGGGTACATCAGGGCCAAGCGTGGCCTTCAGGGAACGCCCCACATACAGGCAATGCCAGTGGGTGCACATTCTGGTGCTCAGATGAGGCCTCCCAGGACAAGCTGACTAGGAGGACAGGGACTGCAGCTCAGAGCCGAGGGACTCTGGGAACACTGTCTCCAAACACACAGGCAAGATTGACACCCTCCTTGATGAGCTACAGGTGCTCAAAAAGCACTGATGCGAAATGACAACTAGCGAGAGAACTGATGGAGAGATGAGATGTCTCATGCAAAGAAGCATCTGTCTGACGATTCTGTGCCTATACAGAACAAGTGGCAGAGTGGCCGGGACACCCTCGCTCTCCCCACCCTGGCCTGTCTTGGTGCCCTCAGCCTGCATTTGCCAGTGAGTGTCACATGTGTGCTCTCAGGACTAGGAAGAATGCAAACCTCCCTGATAGGCCTAATGTCTGTGCTTAGACTTTTTTCCTAGACTTTGGTCCCAGTGGAGGTGGCCTCCAGGGCGTGGGAGCAGAGAGCCATCTCTCTACATCGACGGGTGGACAGAAAGATACCGAGGCTACCTTGGAGACCACTGGGAGCCTCTTTCTCCCCGTAATGGGAGGACTCACTCTCTGCCTCCCAAGCAGCCCAGATGTCATCAGTCATGAAAGCAGGACTGTCCGGAGCCCGGCAGGTGTCAAAGAAGTATTGGCCACTGGAAGGTGACAAGTAGCACCCATCCAAGGAATCCTGTCCTGGTTTGTCCTTTTGGTTCTCCTCCCGCAGGTCCCTGCTGAGGGCAGAGGGGGAGGGGAGCACCCTATTAACCAAGGAAGGATTGGACATCGCAGCATCTCAGCGCTTCCTGATTGGAAGGCTAAGGGAGAGGTCCCAGGAGGCAGAGGGGACATCCCTTCAGCGAGAAGGTAGAGAACCACTCTGTTCTGATTGAGGCGGAACGGGGCTGATACAGGGCTGGGGAGGGTGGGTTTGGGTGGGGAGTGTAGCAGGTGCCCAGTGCACTGGCCATGTGATGTGCTGACCGGGAAGGACACTCCTCTCCCAGGCTTGTTGCCACCATGACAAGCAGCACGCAACCAGAACTGTCGCACTTGTTATGGCTCCGCTGCAAGGTGGTTCCCTTCAGTTGCAGCAGGGCAGTGAATGGAGGCTCCTGAGGCTTGGCTGACTCCTTCGGATCATCAGTAATGTAGGCCTTGATCTCTGGATATTGTGACCTCGTATGATTTTTCTCAGTCTAGTTACATTTCTTATTATAAAATGCCTGACAAGTAACAAAGGCCCACCTTGCAAACAAAGGTACGCATGTCATGGCTGGGCGCGGTGGCTCACGCCTGTAATCCTAGCACTCTGGGAGGCTGAGGCGGGCGGATTGTTTGAGCTCAGGAGTTCGAGACCAGCCTGAGCAAGAGCGAGACCCCGTCTCTATCAAAAATAGAAAGAAATTAATCGGACAGGTAAAACTATATATAGAAAAAATTAGCCGGGCATGGTGGCGCATGCCTGTAGTCCCAGCTACTCGGGAGGCTGAGACAGTAGGATTGCTTGAGCCCAGCAATTTGAGGTTGCTGTGAGCTAGGCTGACACCACGGCATTCGCCCCCAGGCGAGAGTGAGACTCTGTCTCAAAAAAAAAAAAAAAAAAAAAAAAAGTACGCATGTCATCTTGGTTTTCCCCATGTGGGAAAGGTCCAGTGTTCACCCTGAGTTCAGGAATCTTTGTGATCAGTTCACCTCCCATCAGCCTGGCACTAGGTTAGTGAATTTGAGAAATCAATGGCAAGTGGGAACCAGGGCAGAACCACCAAGAAAACGGCTGACACTGTACAAAGCTGGTCACAGTTTGCTGAATGAATGAGACAGGTGCACGCTGCGCACTCAGGCTGTCCTGGGTGTGGCCACAGTGCACTCACAGCCCGGGACCCTGAGTTACCTGGAGGGCATCGGCTCTGTTCCATCCTTGTCCTCGGGAGTGTTCTCATTTGGACTTTCTGGAAAGAAATTTAGAGAAACCCGCCCTATTATCCAGTTCGTAAGTCACACTTCACACAAAGTGTGCAAACACGGGGATGTAAATGTTCTCTCGAGGAAAAAGCCCAGCACATTCTGCAAGGAACCAGGCTGGTAGATTCAGCCTGTGCCTTCTATGGAAGGGGCGGGGCCTGCTCTGCTGACCCACCCACACCTGCTGTATCATCCGCACATCGTCCTCTGCCCTGAGTTGTTTAAGCATTGAAATATGTCATCCCTGGCAGAGATTGCAGGGAATGTGCATGGCTGCCTTCAAGGTGGTGTTGATGTGAGACTCAGCTTTCCCCTCACAGACACAGTGCTTGTTGGTACAAGTGGGATTATGCACTGAGACCACAGCAAGGGGTGGAATCTACAGGGAAGTCTGCACAGATATCTGCGGGAAAGAGTGTCTGGTGCTTCAGAGCCAGGATCCTGCGCTACTCATAGAGCTGGGAGGTCTCAGCACCCAAGCCTTGACTTCAAGGACAAATCCAGATGTGGCCATGACTGGGGTATCTCCTCTAGTATTCTGACACATCCTTGGCAAGGATCAGTTCGATTAGAGGGGACAGAGAGATTCCAAATGGAATTCAGCAACTATGGTTACAACATCTCCACAGACACAGGCAAGACCACCAACCTACTTGGACCGTCACTGAGGCTTTTTATTGGAGACAGAGTCTCACTCTGTTGCCTGCAGCAGAGTGCCTTGGCGTCAGCCTAGCTAACAGCAACCTCAAACTCCTGGGGTCAAGCAATCCTTCTGCCTCAGCCCACAGGTGGCTGGGACTACAGGCCTGTGTCCCCATGCCCGGCTAATTTTTTCTATATATTTTTAGTTGTCCAGATAATTTCTTTCTATTTTTTAGTAGAAACAGGGTTTCGCTTTGCTCAGGATGGTCTCCAACTCCTGATCAAGCGATCCTCGTGCCTCGGTCTCCCTGAGTGCTGGGATTACAGGCACGAGCCACCATGCCCAGCCTAACGCTTTCTAACAATGATCAGAACCCTGCAGGATAGACCACAAGTCCCAGCATGAAAGGATGGGCTCACGCAGACCCCTGCCGTGGACACGTTTCAGTGGTAGCTGAGAGTCAGCCATAGTTTCTTTGATCTCCTGACTCTGCTTAGCTCTGCGGTGCCCACCGTGACCTTGTGATTCAGTCCCACGGTAACGTGTTTGGCCCGGGATTCAGGGGAGTGCCTGGCTACCTGACACACCTGATGTCGCTGCTTCACACTCAGTCAGCCACCCTAGTCCAAATCAGTATGCGTTTCCAGGGTATGTTGGCATCTGTCTACCTGGACACAGGTGTGGGGCAAAGAGAATATGGAGGCTACCTGGGAGGACACTTGGACTGATCTACTTTATCCCAGACACACTCACCAGCTATATCCGGGGAGGCGCAGACTTCTCCCGCATCAGGCAGCAAGGCAGTGCGGTTGGAAGGGTGGCAGGACTCAGAGAAGTCGCGGCCACTGGAGAGAGTGAGATGCTGTGCACGCCTTGAGGTCTGCTGGGTGGGATTCATCTCCTCCTTCTCCCTGCTGAGCCTGGGGGCACGGAGGACAGAATGTTAAGCTGAGAGACATCGGGTACGAGGGCTTCCCCAGCTGGTCTTGATCGGGAGACAAAGGCAGAGTTCCCAGAGGCAGGGAGGTCACCTTGAAACAGGAAGAATAAACAGCCCCAATAAGGCTGCAGCTCAGGGAGGATGCCATGGGGGTTTGAGGAAGGGGCAGGCACTCAGTGCACTGCCCACATGGCACACCGACCAGGAAAGACACTGCCCTCCCCTGCTTGGTGCAATCAGGATACGCACCGCAGTGACCTGTAACACTCACTACAGCTCACGTGCATGTTAGTTCCACTCTGCTTGCCCAGCTGCAGTTGGTAAAAAGACCTGAGGCATCGCAGACTCTGTGAGATCTTGGGCTTTCTAAGCCTCATTCTCTCGATGCTGTGAAATGATGTGAAATTTTTCTTCCTTTCTTTCTTGTCTCAGTACAGTACTTGCCGTGGAATCCCTGCCAACAACCTAAGGCCACCCTTGCAGACAGAAGCTGTGCCTCTCCTCCCAGTTACCTCCCATGTGAAAGGGGAGGGTTCACCGTGGGTGCAGGAATGCCTGAGACTGGTGAGTTTGTCTTGGGTCACAGGACTCCAGCTTATTGAACTTGAGAAGTTAGTCGGAGGTGGAAACCAGTATAAGATCCACCACGTTAAAAGACACATTCTGGCCAGGCAGGATGGGGGAGGTAGATCCATTCAGGACTCTCTGCTGTTCCCTGGAGCGGCAATCTCCAGACAGTGCCATGGCACTCACAGCCCATGACTATCAGACTCACCTGGGCTCCATGGGCTCTGGTCCTTCCTCATCCTTCTCATCACTTTGAGGTGCTGCAAATATAGTCAGACAGGACCAGTCACAACAGGTGTTTGCCTCGTGATCAACACTAACCCAGGGGCTTATGTAATACATAGAGGAAAGTACTATTGGTGTGAGAACAGTATTCCATGGAGAATATTCCAGATGGCCTCAGGCTATATCTTCTGAGAAGCAGCCAGGCTTCCTATTCTGAGTCCCTGGGTAAACTGTCCCTGAATTGTTCCATCAGTGTCACACTCTCTGACCTGAGTCTGGGCAAAAAGTTAAACATATTTCCCAGGGAACAGGAAGAGCTTGCCCAGTGGCTCTCTAGAAATGTTGCTGCAAGATGCAGTCTTTAGTCCATCAGCTACTGCGGTTGCTATGGGTACAGATGAGATGATCCACTGAGATCAGAAGATAGATGCAGTCTCTGTACCCTTAATAGGAAAGGCCTTTGCTGCTACTTAGAGAACAGGATACTTCTCATTCAAGGACGTGGAGGGTGTCAAGGGCCCTGCCATGTGTTCAGGGATAATTCGGGACTCATTCCAGAGGTGCTTGTATTCTTATGGTTACATGGCCATTTGTCGAGGACAGGTCAACATAGAGAAGAGAGAGACTGTGGTCTGGAGTTGAGGAGTCATCAACACTATCTCCAAAGATACAAGCAAAAATATACACCCACTCAGACAGTCACTGATGCTCAGAGTACCCTGTTCAGGATCAGCCCTCAGAAAGGACATTGCTGGAGAGAACAGACATCCCATCTGTAAAGAATAGGCTCATGCAGACACCTGTGTGCACATGCATCCGTGATGGCTGCGGTTTGTTACAATTTCTTCAGTCCCACCACTCTGGTAAGCCCTGCGTTCACCACCCTGAACATGCCATTGAGACAGCAGACGCAGAGGCTGCCTGCAGGACAATTTGGAGTGCATTCTCTTTACAATAGAGTACTCACCAGCTGCCTCCAGCCAACAGGACACTCCCTGCTCATCAAACAGGATGGCACTGGTGCAGGGAGGCTGGGGGGTGTCACACAGGTCGTGGTGACTGGGAGAGGTCGGGTGGCCCTCATCCATCGGGTCCTGTGGCACTCCGTTCACCTTCTTCTCCTGGACCTCTCCGATCAGCCTGGTGGAATAAAGAATAGGACCAAACCAAGACGGATTGGATGCCAGATTCTAGGGACTTCTGATGAGAGGCACGAAGGACTGGCCACAGAGGGCAAGGGGCTGTCCCTTTGAAGAGAAAGAAAACTCTCCCCTCATGATAAAGGAAGAATGTGATGCCTCGAGGGCAGGGGTGGGAGAGCACCAAGTGCTCTGTGCACTGGCCACATAAGGAGATGGTGATTAACGGGACACAACTGTCCCCTGTGATTCAGTGTCAGCAGGCAGCACACACAGAGAACCACACTGTGGCTGAGCCTCATGCGTGGAGCATGTTGAATGTTCCTACAGCAGCACAGTGAACACAGGCTCCTGACATCGTAGTTCTGGAGCTGTTGTGACTTCTAGGACTCCCTGTATCAATATGATGACATGATAGAAATATTTCGGTCTGCTTATATCCCTTGCCATGGCATCACTTCCAGCAAGGGAAGGCCACACATGCAGAAAGCAGATGGGTATCTCATGCTGAGTTCAACCACAGGAGAGAAAACAGGTAGATTCTGTGATTACAGAAATCCCTAAGACTGACTCATTCTCCTTAGTTACTGGGAAGTACCTTGAAGACAGTAAACAGCCTTGTTAATAGAAGCAGTTTTTCCACTGGTTGAGCGAATGTCATCAAAGGACAAACAGTTTTCATGGACCTTTGCTTTGAACTTTGTGGCCACTTTTGACATCTTGGCCAGTGCAACTGGGCCAGCCCATGATTTACCCTCCCTCCCCCAGGCCCTGATTATTCACTGGTACCTGGGGGCTGGCGGTTCTTCCTCTTTTTCATCCTCCTTATCTACTTGGTGTTCTGCATACAAATTCAGAAATGTCCAGTCAGACGTTGAGTAGCTCCATATCAGCCCTACAAACTCAGTGGGCTATCGGGCATGGAGACATAACAGCACTGTAGGATTTCAGGACCACTGATAGAATTATAGCACCTGTCGATTATTTTGTACTTAAATAAATGGCTTGGCCTGTTTTTCTCATATACCAGGTACAGTTTGCCTACTCTGGTTTTTCACCATCAGTGCTCGGTTGTGGAAATGGAAAATAAATGTCTAAAATGTCTTGTGTCTGACAGTTCACAATATACTTCTGACGCTCTCTTGGATTTCTACAACTGCAGGTTTCATCATTCTGTAAAGCCTATTTTCAAGCATGGTGGGAAAGTCCTCTAAAAAGAGAAAAAGTAACTGTATCTCTCTTTCCTCAAAACACCTGGGAGAATCTCAGTGTGTTATCCAGCATGTCAGAATAATGGAAATCATCACTGTCCTCTCAACAGGGAAAAACCAGAACTAATGAAAAATCAACAATTCT
>RJWJ010045618.1:0-11589 GCA_004363605.1 Indri indri
ATAGCAATGTTGTATTTCACAGATCTGGAAAAAATAACTCTACACTTCCTTTGGAACCAAAAAGAGCCTGAATTGCCAAAGCAATCTGAAGGAAAAAGAACAAATTTGTAGTCAACATATTACCAGACTTCAAACTATACTACGAGGCTATAGTAAGCAAAACAGCATGGTATTGGTGCAAAAATAGAGACATAGACCAATGGAACAGAACAGAGAACCCAGATATAAAACCATCTACCTACAACAAACTGATCTTTCAGAAAATAGGCAACAATGTACATTGGGGGAAAGAAGCCCTATTCAATAAATGGTGCTTGGAAATCACATGCAGGAGAATGAAAGAGGACCCCTATCTCTCACCACTCACAAAAATTAATTCAAGTTGGATGAAAGACTTAAATGAAACCACAAAAATTCTAGAAGAAAATGTAGGAAAAACTCTTCTAGATATCAGCAGGCAAAGAATTTATGACTAAGGCCACAAAAACTTTTACAGCAAAAACAAAAGTAAATAAATGAGACTTGATTAAATTAAAGTCTTCTGCACAGCAAAGGAAATAATTAACAGAGTTAATAGATAGCCTACAGAATGCGAGAAAATATTTCCAAGCTATGTATCCAATAAAGGGCTAATATCCAGAATCTACAAAGATTCAATCAAATCAGCAATAAACAAACAATCACATTAAAAAGTGGACAAAAGACATGAACAGAAGCTTTTCAAAAGAAGACAGACAAATGGCCAAAAAACATATGAAAAAATGCTCGACATCACTAATCATCAGGGAAATGCAAATTAAAACAACAATGAGGCCAGCATGGTGGCTCACGCCTGTAATCCTAGCACTGTGGGAGGCTGAGGTGGGAGGATCTCTTGAGGCTAGGAGTTTCAGATTAGCCTGAGCAAGAACGAGACCTTGTCTGTACAAAAAATGGAAAAATTGTCCAGGCGCAGTAACATGTGCCTGTAGTCCCAGCTACTTGGGAGGCTGAGGCAGGAGGATTGCTTGAGCCCAGGAGTGTGAGGTTGCAGTGAGCTATAATCACACCACCACACTCTATCCTGGCAATACTCTGTCACACATGGTATCCCAGAGCAAGACTCTGTCACACACACACACACACACACACACACACACACACACACACCCAAAACAAAAAACCCACAACAACAATGAGATATCCCTTACCCCTCTTAGAATGGCTTTTATTAAAAAGTTCAAAAATAATAGATACTGGCATGAATGCAGAGAAAAAGGAATTCTTCTACACTGTTGGTGGGACTGCAAATTACTACTACTTCTATGGAAAACAGTGTGGAGATTTCTCAAAGAATGAGAAGTAGACCTACCATTCGATTGAGCTATCCCACTAATGGGTATCTACTCAAAGGAAAAGAAGTCATTTTATCAAAAAAAATCTGCACTCGAATGTTTATGGCAGCATGATTCACAATTTCAAAGATGTGGAGTCAAACCAAGTGCCCATTAGTTCATTAGCGGATTAACAAACTGTGATGTGTATATATACCACAGAGTACTATTCAGCCACAAAAATAAGTGAATTAATATCTTTTACTGAAGTTTGGATGGAACTAGAGACCATTATCCTAAGTGAAGTATCTCAAGAATTGAAAAAGAAACATGACATGTACTCTCAATAATTTGGGACTAATTGATGGGTACACATGGGCACAGAAAGAAGTAAAACTCAGTGGAAATCAAGAAGGGGGGAGGAGGGGGGAGGTAAAAATCCACCTAACAGGTACAATGAATCCTATTCAGGTGATGGGCATACTTATAGCTCTGATTAAAGCATTATAAAAGTTATCCGTGTAACAAAAACATTTGTATCCCCTTAATATTTTGAAATGACAGTCCATGCTCATGCATCGGAAGTGTTAATATTGTTAAAATGACCATACTTCCCAAAGCAAGCTACACATCCAAGGCAATCCCTATTAAAATACCAACCAACATTATTTTTCACAAAATTAGAAAAAATGGTCATAAAATTCAAGGGCACCAAACAAAGAGTTAAAATAGCCAAAGTAATCCTGAGCGAAAGCAACAAACTTAGAGACATCACACTGTCTGATTTCAAAATATATTACAAGGTTATGGTAACCGAAAGAGCATAGAATTTGTATAAAATCAGACATACAGATCAATGGATCAGAATACTGAATCCAGAAATAAATCCATGTAATTGCAGCCAACTGATTTTTGTCAAAGGTGCCAAGAACATACACTGTGGGAAGGGATATCCTCTTCAATAAATGGTGCTTGAAAGACTGGATATCCACATGCAAAAGAATGCAACTGGACCCCTTATCTCTCACCATATATAAAAATCAACTCAAGATAGATTAAAGACTTAAAAATAAGATCCAAAATATAAATAAGATCCAAAATAAGATCCAAACTATAAAACTTCTCAAAGAAACATAGAGGAAATGCTGTAGGACACTGGATTGGGCAAAGATTTTATGGCTAAGACCTCAATAGCACAGACAACAAAAACAAAAATAGACAAGTGGGACTATATAAAGCTTCTGCACAGAAAAGGAAACGTTCATAATCCTAGCACTCTGGGAGGCTGAGGCGGGTGGATCGTTTGAGCTCAAGAGTTTGAGACCAGCCTGAGCAAGAGCGAGACCCTGTCTCTACTAAAAACAGAAAGAAATTAATCAGACAACTAAAACTATATAGAAAAAATTAGCTGGGCATGGTGGTGCATGCCTGTAGTCCCAGCTACTCGGGAGGCTGAGGCAGAAGGATCACTTGAGCCCAGGAGTTTGAGGTTGCTGTGAGCTAGGCTGATGCCACGGCACTCTAGCCTGGGCAAAAAGAGTGAGACTCTGTCTCAAAAAAAAAAAAAAAAAAAAAAAAAAAAAAAAAAAGAAAAGGAAACATTCAACAGAGTGAAGAGACAATCTGTTAAATGGGAGAAAATATTTGCAAACTATTCATCAGACAAGAGACTAAAATCGAGAATATACAAGGAATTCAAACAACTCAACACTTAAAAAAATAAATAATCCCATTAAAATGTGGGCAATGGACCAAAGGACATGAATAGACATTTCTCAAAAGAAGACATACAAATGCCCAACAGGTATATGAAAAAATGCTCAATATGACTAATTATCAGGGAAATGCAAATCAAAACCACAGTGAGATATTATCTTACTACAGTCAGAATGACTATTACTAAAAAGACAAAAATAAAAAAACACATGCTGATGAGGATGTGGAGAAAAGGGAACTCATATACACCTTTGGTGGTAATGTAAATTACTACAGTCACTATAGGAAATAACATGGAGATATTTCAAAAAACTAAAAATAGAACTACCACAAGATCCACCAATTTAGGGGTGGGGAAGCAGGGCCCTGGAGTTCGGACATTGGGGGTGGCAGGGAGCAGAGCCTGTGGGTGCTTGGGTTGCCAGAGCAGATAAGGTGGATGCCTGCATCCCAGGGTCTCAGGCTGGGGAGGTGTGGGGCTGCCCTCAGAGAGCAGGAGGTGAATGGAAGAACTCCTGGGACCTGAGGAATAGGAAAAGGTTGGCCCTTGAGATCCAGAGGAAGGGGTCGGATGCCTGGGCCAGCTCACTGCTGAGCTCCTTGTAATCCACAAGCTAAGTCTTGCACATATCCTCCAAGAATGCCATCTACTTGCCTGACAGCAGAGAGGCCAGCTTTCTGCCCCTGACCCCATGGTGCCTGGCCCTAGCACAGTGGCTCTTCCTGTTGAAACTGCCCTTTATAAAGCCAATGAAAGGCCACAAAGTGGGAACTGTAGTAGGGGCCTGAAGTCTGCAAAGGTTTAGGCATAGTTAAGCAATTATATACATATATGTATAAAAAACTAGCCATTGTTCCCTCCCTTGCCTTCTTATAATTGTTTACTACTCAGGAGTCACATAGCTGATGGTCATAAAGGTTCTTGGCTTTCTTCATTGCTCCCATAGATAACACCACCTTTGTGAAACCAAAGGCTGGTCTTTGAGATATCTTCCAGACCCTGCATCCCAGTGGACCAACTGACCCAACCAGACTTGTGACCAACACCAAGGAACCAACTCAACTGGTCTTGTGACCTGGGTGCTGACTCAGGGCAAGAAGACAATTTCTGCTTCCTGACCATATGAATTCATCTCCAGCCAATCAGTAGACTCAATTCTTTAGCTCTTTGCCTGACAAACTATTTTTAAAAACCCTGGTCCCAAAATTCTTGGGGTGATGGATTTGAGAAATTCCTCACAGCATGGTGCCCTGTGATATTAAACTCTTTCTTTGCTGTAACCCCTGCTGTCTCAGTGTTTTGGCTTTCTTTTGAGCAGCAGGCAATGAATCAGATTGGGCAGTAACACTGTCATAAGCAACAATGACAGGGACCATTAGTCCTTTCTCTACTGTCACAAGTCTGTTATAATATTAATACATCATCTCCTGTGCTTGATTTTCAGCTGGTGCCTGCAGAATACATTTTAAGGACATTGTCAGAATCCCTCCTGAGACATCACTGGGAGGTGGCCCCAGAGGGAATGAGGCCTTGTCCTTCTGCTGTCCCATATGTCACCGTGATGGAGTTTGGCCCAGCTGTGGTTGGCTGGAGGCCAGTCATCATGGGTGTCTGAAGGCATGGTGAGGAAGGTCTAACAGGTGGTGACAGGCAGGAAGGAGGGAACACACACGTGTGACCAGACCCTCCTGGCGTCCTGCTCCCATGCCTCTGTCCATCGCTCTTGCTCTGTTGGCTCCTGGGGAAATTTCCTGAAGGGAACAGGACAAGGAAACACTATTCCTGGCTCCTACCCTTTGTCAGCCTTTCTGTTGTTCAGGCAAATGCCCAGCAGCTGGGGAACTAGCCGTCCTGATTTCTTATCCCTGCTTTTCCTCCCTGTCCTTCAACTTGGAAGTCAGGACCAGTGGAGTGGTGGGGCCTTCAATGAGCAGGGGTGGGAATCTTTTCTAGCTGAGCTTTGGGGTCCCTTTGTGAGGGTGGGAATAAAACGGCTAGCATTACAGTTCAGATGTGAAAGACACTGCCCTAAAAACAGCCAAAAGAAATGAAATAATATTCCTGTTGACTTCTAGGTCAATAGACACTTAGGTTATTTCCATATGGTGACTACTGCAAGTAATGCTGCAATGAACGTGGGGGTGAAGAGATCTCTTTGAAATTCTGATTTCATTTTTTTTTTTGAGACAAAGTCTCGCTCTGTCACCTGGGCTATGGTGCTGTGGCATCAGCCTAGCTCCCAGCAACTTCAAAGTCCTGGGTCCAAGAGATTCTCCTGCCTCAGCCTCCTGAATAGCTGGGACTACAGGCAAGCACCACCATGCCTGGCTAATTTTTCTATTTTCAGTAGAGACAGGGTCCCACTCTTGCTCAGGCAGGTCTCAAACTCCTGAGCTCAAGCAATCCTCACGCTTTGGCCTCCCAGAGTGCTGGGATTACAGGCATGAGCCACTGTGCCTGGCCGAGATTCTGATTTCAATTCCTTTGGTTATATACCCAGAAGTGGGATTGCTTCATTGCGTGGTAGTTCTATTTTTAAGTTTTTTAGGAACTTCCATACTGTTTTCCATAATGGTTGTACTATTTTACACATTTGACAACAGTGTGCAAGGGTTCTCTCTTGTCCACACCCTTGACAGCACTTGTTAGCTCTTTGTGAAGTGAAACTTCAGGGCCAAGATGCCTAAAGACATCTCCAAACACCTTGTTTCCCTCCTCTAAATTCAGCTGGGTCATTTCTTACTTCTTCTCATCTCCCGGTTCCATAACTGCACTGTGATCAGGGCAGGAGAGAGGGTTGGCCTTGATGGGGAAGAGGCCAGCAGGAGACACCTGGAGAGTGGTTGTTCCCAGGAATTCCTTTCTCACTCTGAGAGAAACTGTGACAGAGACCACAGACGCTTGGTCTTCAGGGGTCCCCTATCCCTCCCCCAGATTGTGTAAGAACCGGTGGGGGGTGCAGTGAGTGCAGCTGAGCTGGGGGCTGGGCTGGGCAAGGCTGTACTTTCAGCAGATTGTCCAAGTCATCTCAACCCCCTGTGGGGTAAGAGTCGGCCCATAAGCTTGACTCTGAGGGACAACTGGAAACTCGGGTGTCAGAGCATTCTAAGACAAGAGCCTGGAGGGTCCCCTTCAGCATTACTGCTCCTTCTGCTCCTACCTCAGCTGGGGGAGCTCTATGGAAGCTTCCAGGTCATGGTTAGGGGCTAAAGTGGAGTTACCCTGAGGGCATGGAGCTGAGGCATCAGGGACCCCCACCTGCACAGGCCCCTGTTTTTTTTTTTTTTTTGGAGACAGAGTCTCAGTCTCTTGCCTGGGGTGAGTGCCGTGGTGTCAGCCTAGCTCACAGCAACCTCAAACTCCTGGGCTCAAGCAATCCTACTGTCTCAGCCTCCCGAGTAGCTGGGACTACAGGCATGCGCCACCATGCTCGGCTAATTTTTTCTATATGTATTTTTAGCTGTCCAATTAATTTCTTTCTATTTTTGGTAGAGAAGGGGTCTCGCTCTTGCTCAGGCTGGTCTCGAACTCCTGAGCTCAGAACGATCCGCCCGCCTCGGCCTCCCAGAGTGCTAGGAATACAGGCATGAGCCACCACGCCAGGCCACAGGCCGCTCTTAATAGTCACTCACTGTGCATCTAATTTCATATTTATGTTTTGGGGACTTTTTGATAAAGGCCATTCTCACTGGGGATAAGTGATATCACATTGTGGTTTTGATTTGTATTTCCCTGATGATTAGAGATGTTGAGCATTTTTCATATGTTTATTGGCCATTAGTCTGTCTTCTTTTGAAAAGTTTCTGTTCATGTCCTTAGCCCACTTTTTGATAGGGTTGTTTGATTTTTTTCTTGCTGATTTTCCTGAGTTCTATATAGATTCTAATCATCAGCCCTTTATCGGATGTGTAACATGCAAATATTTTCTCCCATTCTGTAGGTTGTCTGTTTGCTCTCATGATAGTTTCCTTGGCTGTGCAGAAACTTTTTAATTTGATCAGGTCCCATTTATTTATTTTTGTTGTTGCTGTGATTGCCTTTGGGGTCTTCTTCATAAATTCTTTCCATAGGCCAATGTCTATAAGAGTTTTCCCAACATTTTCTTATAGAATTCTTATAGTTTCATGCCTTAGGTTTAAGTCTGTTATCCACTGTGATGAGATTTTTGAGAAAAGTGAGAGGTGCTGATCTTGTTTTAGTCTTCTGTATGTGGCTATCCAAGTTTTCCCAGCACAATTTATTGAATAAGGATTCTTTTGCCCAGTGTATGTTTTTTGTCTGCTTTGTCAAAGATGAGATGGCTATATGAGGTTGGTTTTATATCTAGGTTCTCAGTTCTGTTCCATCAATCTATGTCTCTGCTCTTGCGCAAGTACCATGCTGTTTTAGTTATTATAGCCTGGTAGTATAGCTTGAAGTCTGGCAAATTGTTGCCTTCCAATGTATTCCTTTTGCTTAAGATTGCTTTTGCTATACAGGGTCTTCTCTTGTTCCATACAAAGTGTAGAGTTATTTTTTATAGATCTGCAAAAAATGATGTTGGTATTTTAATGGCATTGCATTGACTCTTTACATCACTTTGGGTAGTACAGACATTTTAACAATGTTGATTTTGCCAATCCATGAGCATGGTATGGTTTTCCACCTGTTTATGTCCTCTGCTATTTCCTTCCTCAGTATTTCATAGCTCTCCCTGCAGAGGTCTTTCACCTCCTTAGTTAAATATATTCCTAGGTATTTTATTTTCTTTGTTGCTATTGTGAAGGGTATTGAGTCTTTTATTTGGTCTCCAGTTCGACTGTTGTTTGTGTATAGAAATGCTACTGATTTGCGTACATTGATTTTGTAACCTGAGACTTTGCTAAATTTGTTTATCAATTACAGTAGTCTCATGGCAGACACTTCGGGGGTTTTCTAGATATAACGTCATATAATCAGCAAAGAGTGATAGTTTGGCCAGCCCCCAGTAGGATGCCCTTGATTTTCTTCTCTTTTCTGATTTCTCTGCCTAGGACTTCCAGCACCATGTTGAATAGCAGTGATAATAGAAGGCAGACTTGCCTGGTTCCAGTTCTAAGCGGGAATACTTTCAATTTTTCCCTGTTCAGTATGATGTTGACTGTGGGTTTGTCTTACATGGCTTTTATCATTTTTAGGTAAGTCTCATCTATGATTAGTTTGTTAAGTGTTCTTATCATAAAAGGGTGGTGAATTTTGTCAAAAGCTTTTTCTGCATCTATTGAGGGGATCATATGGTCTTTGTTTTTATTTCTACTTATGTGGTGAATTATACTCATAAATTTGCATATATTGAACCATCCCTGCATCTCTGGGATGAAGCCCACTTGTCATGATAGATTATTTTTTTGATAAGCACCTGAATTCAGTTTGCTAGGATTTTATTGAGAATTTTTGCATCTATATTTGTAAAGGATATTGGTTCTGTAGTTTTCTTTTTTTGTTTAGTCCTCTCCTGGTTTTGGTATCAGGGTGATACAATAAAACATGTTGGGGATGATTCCTTTTTTCTCAACGTTGTGGAATAATTTCTGCAGCATAGGCTCCAGTTCTTCTTTGTAGGTCTGGTAAAATTCGAGTATGAAACCATCTGGTCTGAAACTTTCTTTTTAGGAACAGTTTTTGTTGCTGCTTCCATTTTGGTACTTGATATTGGTCTGTTCAGGAATTCTATTTCTTCCTGATTTAGCCTAAGGAGGCTGTGTGTTTCTAAGAATTCATCCATTTCCTCCACGTTTTCATGTTTATGTTCACAGAGATTTTTATAGTATTCATAGACGATATTTTGTATTTCCATGGTATCAGTTGTAATTTCTCTTTTTTCATTCCTGACTGAGCTTATTAGAGTCCTTTCTTTTCTGCTTCTGGTTTATCTAGCAAGAGGTGGGTCAATTTTGTTTATTTTTTCAAATAACCAATTTTTTGTTTTATTAATCTTCCATATAGCTTTTGTTATCAATTTCATTTAGTTCTGCTCTGATCTTGGTTATCGCTTTTCTTCTGCTGGGTTTGGTATTGGTTTGCTCATCCTTCTCCAGTTCTTTGAGACAATTCATTAGATTGTCAATTTGTGATCTTTCTGTCATTTGGATGTAGGCATTTATTGACATAAATTTTCCTCTCAGGACTGCTTTGGCTGTGTCCCACAGATTTTGATAACTCGTGTCTCCTTTATCATTTAGTTCACAGAATTTTGATTTCCATCTTATTTTTCTCCTTTACCCAATAATCATTCTGCAGAAAGTTGTTTACTTTCCATGACTTTGTTTAGAAATGAGTGTTTCTGTTTGGTTTGATTTCCAATTTTATTCACTGTGGTCTGAGAAGATGCATGGTATAATTCCTATATTTTAAATTTTTTGAGACATGTTTTGTGGCCTAATATATGGTCAATCTTAAAGAATGTCCTATGAACTGATGAGAAAAATGTATATTCACTGGTTTTGGGGATAGAATGTTCTGTAAATGTCAGTCAGGTCCATTTTTTTCTAGAGTTCTGATTAAGTCCACTGTTTCTTTATCTTCTGTTTGGGGGATCTGTCCTGTTCTGTCAGTGGTGTGTTGAAGACCCCTGAAATTATGGTGCTGCTGTTTATCATTTTGTTTAGATCAAGTACAATTTGCTTTATGAATCTGGGTGCACCTGAGTTAGGTGCATAAATATTTAGAATTATTATATCTTTTTGTTGAATTGTACCCACTATATAGTGACTATTTTTGTCTTTCATTACTTTTGTTGATTTAAAGATTAAGCTATCTGAAATCAGAACTGCTACACCAGCTGTCTTTTGGTTTCCATTTGTATGGAATTTTGTTTTCTATCCCTTCACCTTGAGTCTGAATGCATCCTTGTGGGTTAGATGTGTTTCCTAAAGACAGCAGATACTTGGCTTGTGTAAATTTATCCATTCAGCCAGCCTATGTCTCTTCAGTTCGAGCCATTCACATTTATTAAAAGAATTGATAAGTGGGGCAGATTTCTGTTCATCCTGTTGAGTTGAACTTTGTTGCTTTGTTTTCTCTCTGTAGCCATTCTGGTATCTGGCCTTTGACCTTTAGCTTTTGGACAATTTTACACTGGTGAGTGTCTATTGTGCTGATCCATGTGTAACGCTGTTCTGAGTACTTCCTGAAGGAAGTAGTCATTTTTTTTTTTTGATGAATTCCCTCAGTCTTTGCTTGTCTAAGAAGGTCTTTATTTCTCTTTCATATAAGAAACTTAGTTTTTCAGGATACGAAATTCTAGGCTGGGCACTATTTGGTTTGAGAAGACTGAGAATGGGGTCCCAGTCTCTTCTGGCTTGTGAGGTCTGAGTTGAGAAGTCTGCAGTTAATCTGGTGGGTTATCCTTTGTAGGTTACCTGCTGCTTTCTTCTTAGGAGGGCCTCTTTCTTTTTTCTTTTTTTTTTTTTGAGACAGAGTCTTACTCTCTTGCCTGGGGCGAGTGCCGTGGCGTCAGCCTAGCTCACAGCAACCTCAAACTCCTGG
Source organism: Indri indri (assembly GCA_004363605.1). Taxonomy (NCBI): domain Eukaryota; kingdom Metazoa; phylum Chordata; class Mammalia; order Primates; family Indriidae; genus Indri; species Indri indri. The sequence goes on from RJWJ010045618.1 coordinate 10,537, forward strand.
GCTCAAGTGATCCTCCTGCCTCGGCCTCCCATTTAGCTGTCCAATTAATTTCTTTCTATTTTTGGTAGAAACAGGGTCTTGCTCTTGCTCAGGCTGGTCTCGAACTCCTGAGCTCAGAACGATCCGCCCGCCTCGGCCTCCCAGAGTGCTACAATTACAGGCGTGGGCCACCGCGCCCGGCCGAGGGGGGCCTCTTTCATATTTATTTTGGCCAATCTGATGACTGTGTGTTGTGGTGTCCTCCTGTTTGCAATGATTCTCGCAGGAGTCCTTTAAGCTTCTTGTATCTGGATATCTATATTTCTAGCGAGTCCAGGGAAATTTTCCTCCATGTATCCTCAAATAGTTTATCCAATCCTCGTGCATTTTCTTCTTCATGCCCAGGGATGCCTGTGATTCTTACGTGAGGCCTCTTCTCATAATCCCACATTTCTTGTAGGCTTTGCTCTTTTCTCTTATTTCCCTGCTCTATCTCTGCAACTGACTTGTTTAATTGAAAGGTGTTATCTTCAATCTTTGAGATTCTTTCTTCTGCTTGATCTATTCTTGAGGATTTCCACTGTGTTTTGTAATTCCTTGAATAAATTCTTCATTTCCAGAAGTTCTGTTGATTTTTCTTTAATATTTCAATTGCTTTAGTGAATTTTTCTTTCATTTCCTGGATTTTTTTTGGTGGTTTCTTTGCATGGGTATCCATTTTCTTTTGCATATCATTGAGATTTCTTACAGTCTATGTTCAAAATTGTTCTTCTGTCACTCCAGAGTTCTGATTTTTGGTTGGTATTCATTGCTAGAGAGCTAATGTTACCTTTTAGGTGCGTCCTTTCAGTTTGATTCTTCATACTTCTCGAGTACTTTTGTTGATTCCTTCCCATCTGGATCAGCTGTTGATTCTTACCTTCAGATTTTTATTTGGATAATGACATGCCCAGTTTAGTCTCTGAGCCAGTAGGTCTTTGTGGGCGAGATTTGACCACACCCTGTATTATGAGTCAGTAAATGTAGTAAAAGGGTGTGCAAATTGACCTTCATGTCAGTAGGTGGTGCTTGCCA
>RJWJ010045619.1:0-11686 GCA_004363605.1 Indri indri
TCATTTCACGACAACAAATACTCTGGAAAACAAACTGCCTTCCATTATTATTTCACAATAACAACTTTTCTGCTCTTTAAAATTCCAATAAAGCCCAAACGATTTATCCTTGGGGTCATCATTCCTTCTTCCTTTCATGCCATGCCCTTTCCTCCCTTGGAAAGTAAAATAAACTTTTTGCTTCAAAACCTATCTTAGTCTTTGTGTGGAGAATTCTTCCTCATCCCATGGTACAAGCACCCCTAACATCCACAATTTTATTTAAGTAAGAACCTTAAACATGTGGGTATTTTTCCCTATAACTCAGAAGATTCAGCTGTTTTCATTAGACCAACAATATTAAATTAGTCTTATTCATCAAAAATCACACAAACAGGGACCATTTTAGTTTTTTTGGCTGGGTTTATAGTTTTATAATCCCTGTGTTAAACCCTGACACCTTAAAACATTTAGCAGAGGCAAGACATAAAAATTACCAGTAAACCCAGGCAAAAAATTATGCTGATAATTTTGGAGACATTTTAATTTTTATTTTACTAATAATTAATTTTTTAAAAAACTAGTTTATTTACCAAAGATTTACAAAATTCATGTGAACCTGAAAACCATTTAGATTATTTACTTAATTTATGAATGTGCCTTGATTTATAAGCCAATTTGGTACAGTGTAGATATATAACATATGTACATACACATAAATGTATCCAAACACATATACACATATACATACAAACATGTAATAGTTTTTACCTCCAAATTCCAGTCATGAGATAACAATGTAAACTCATCAGCTTCCAAAAGATAGTTGAATCCAAATTGTTTCTGACAAAACTGGAACTTGTTCACATGGCTAAACTTTAATTGTCCTGATAGGCAATGTAATGAAAGGTATGGACCAAAGTTGTGGGTAAAGTCATTTCCACGGCAGTTTGAATTTTGAATATGCCTCTTTTACCATTTTTTTCAGTTTCAATGTTTATACTGTAGCCAGAATTGGCTGCTCCAAGTAACCTCAAATTAGTGATACATAGACAGTGAGTTTTATCTCAATGTTAGTAACTTAGCAAATGCAGATTCAAAGCAGGCAGAAAAGAAAATACAGAGATAGACAGAGAGCTTAACAGACTCTACATTTTAACTCTATAGTGGCATATTTACCATCTGAACTCTGAATTTTCCTTGATGTAATTTGCCCATCAGTTTAAACGTGCACAAGAACAGGCCATAATATGTGGAGACCAGCTGGAGTCCTAGAAAACCTCACCTGCCTTTGAATTTTCTCACAGTGAATTCAAGATATTTCAAACAAAATTCTAGGAACACCAAATCAAACAAACCAAAACAAAACTCAAAACAGAGTAGTGCCAAACAAATTCCCACAGACAGAGACTGGAGAGAAATTTTTAAGAATCTTATCTCAAACCAACCAGTACCACAAACAACCTACCCTAGATCCAAACAGCAAAAAAGCCCAAATGGCAGAGACATAGGATTCCTGGTGTGATACCAGTTTTGAACCCTATGAGCTACATTAAGGGATTGAGCTCTGATTTCCCATGGCCACACACACACATGCCGAAAGCCAAACAAATGGACTGCAGTTCCAACAAATATGCCTAAGGAATGCCAAATAGAAACAGTTGGAGGCCCTACTCTCCCAAATAGTTGAGGCTTTTCCAACCCAAATTCAAGTGGGAATTCCTCCAGAATCTCCAAATTTAAAGAGGAGCTCTCCACTGTGTAGTACCCTCAAATAGCACTCACCTGTCCAAACACAGATGCCAAAGTCCAAAGGTCTGTTCTTTCCTGACAATAAGGGATATATTTGGGGCTGGTGACAGCAAAGCCAGAAGGAGAAACCAAAACCAATCTCTGGCAGAAACTCAGCTGGGCAACTTCAAGGGGGGCTTTTAAATCTTTCCCCACTCCATAGCCACCAAGCCATGAGCAACAGATCCCAGACAAGTCCCCAAATTGTTAACAAGCCTGCAAAGGAGGTTTTTTTTCCTGGGCTCAGTTGCTCTCCACACAAAAAGCCAATTACTGAGACAATGAGGATTGTCAAGCAAGAAAGGAAGTTTATTGCAGAGGATGTCAACTGGGAGGTGGGAGAACTGCCTCAAATCCACCTCCTCAATGGACAGGGTCAGGGGTTTTCTAGAAGCGAAATGAATAATGCAGGAAGTGAGTGAGCATTATGATATGTTTGGGGTGGAATAGAGGGCACACAAGTGCAATGAGAAGTCATATTGGCACATATATCACATGATCAAAAAATGGTGGATAAGCCCTCCCAAAGTGGAGATTTTAGTAGTACGATGAGTTGGGGGTAATATCGGTCATCCTCTCAGTCTCCTGTGCATGTGGATGGTGAGGAGTAGGTTGCTCAGCAGTTCCTTGGGCAAGATTTGCAGTGGAGTGCCACTTACCTTGACATATCTGAACAATCGGGTAGTGTGAGGCCTTATGATTATTTCATTATTGCAAGGAAGATCTGCTATTTCTGAAAAACATCTCAAAAGGAAGGGGATCAGTGAAACAGAAAATTGCAAAGTTCTGGCCAGCAAATCTCTGTGGCCTGGGAATGTGAAACATAGGAGAACTGTAAAAAGGCATTTTTGTGCATGGAACTGGTTACAGTGGAAGACATTGAAATATTTTTAGCAGGTTGGAGCACCCCAGCTCAGCCTCTGCTAGAGTGAGGACACCCAACCATGCTCTTCCCATATGCTTCATCCCAGAACCAGGGCTCTGTCGGGTTTGGGCCCTCTGTGAGCCTCTGACCCTGTGCAGCATGAGTGGTATGAGAGACAATTTGGGCCACTTTTCTAAGAAAATGGAGCAGGGTGGTACTCCGACTCCCAGCCTGGCCCCCAGCCTGGCCCCAGGGACCCAGGGTCCTGAGGGCTACTCCCAGGTCCACTACCTAATCCCAGTGTGATCCTAGGTAAGTTGTTCCCCAGGATGGGCTTTGAGGCCCCCATCCAGAAAGAAGCGGTCCCCCGGGATCCCTGGGATTGTTGAAAATCCACTCCCTTGTGAGCTTATTATCTACTGACACTGATCTGAGCCACAGAAACTCCCCAGGGGCAGTGTTTCTGAAGGATGGGGGTGGCAGCTGGAATCGAGGGATGGAGATACTAAAGGCTGGGCCCGTTCCCTCTGCTCTCCCTCCCACAGCCTGACCCCCGCCCCTCTGATTGGGATTAGACTCTCCTTCCTCAGTCCCAGGAGACCCAGGCCTTGGACATCCCTTCCTCCCAGGCCCACTGCCGGCCCACATTCCAGCCTTCCCCCTCTCACCCACAGTCTCCCTGCCTCTCACCTCCCCTCCTCCCAGCAGCTGGCAGAGGGCCTTTCTAAAACATGTTGGGTCGTGCCCTGTGGCCTGACCCCTGGCCTGGCCTCCATGGCTCTCAGTGGTCCAGGCCCTGCCAACCTCCCCAGCCCTCTCCCACTTCAGTGTCAGGGAAATTTATCCCCCCGAAAGACCTCATTTCTCTGTGCCTGCCAGTCTTGGCCCTTGGACCATCCACACTCCATCTGTCCTTGTGCAGCCACTTGGCACTTCTGAATACTCGACATGACTCCCTCTCAGAAGCCCCACAGCTGGGGAGGAGCATCTGTGGGCACACACCTGGGGTCCGCATCTCATTCACCTGTACCCCTGGCCACAGACCAGCATTAGCGAATGGGCCGCAAGCGAACAAGGTAGATAGAGGTGACACTACAGGCCCCAGCCACCAAGGCTGTGCCCATCAGCCTCTGCAGCCCCCGTTCTGCTGTGGCCCAAGGCAGAACCAGAGCCTGCTGGGGCATCCAACCCACCCACCACTGGCTGGGGACCCATGAGGCCCATAGTGCCACTGGACACAGGAGGTGGGACAGGAGGCCCATGATGGCCTCACAGCCTCAGCACCCTGGATTGGGAGGTGGCAGCAGATAAAAGAAGACAACTTTCTAGGTAGGAACAAGAGGCAGGTGGTGCAGCCACTCGACGCAGGGATGTGACTCGGGGAAACAGAGGCAGCCAGAAGGGCGTCATCAGAACAAATGATGATAAGGGCTGAGAGCAGGACCCACATGCTGGATCATGACCCCAATGACAAAGACAGGACCTGCACTCAGGGTCATGACCGTGACGATGAAAGCTGAGGATAAGACCTTCACCCAGTGGTCTTGACCCCAATGACAAGGGAAGGACTTTCACCCAGGGATTGTAACCCTGACAACAAGGGCTGAGGATGGGACCTACACCCTTGGTCATCACCCAGGATGATGACAAGGGCTGAGGGTGGGACATGTACCCAGAGGCTATGGTGCTCACCACAAGAGAGGGACAAGTGTTTGGAATAGCATGGTCTCCTCCATTCCTCTTCTCTGAGAGTTTTGGAGGAACAAACTGACCCAGCTGACCCCATAGGACCAAGAGTGGGGATGGTGTGCTCTAGATGACCACAGCCCTGGGCCTCAGTTTCCCTATCCATCCTGGGAATGTGGGAGCTTCTAGGGAATGAAAGAGCCTGTACATCTTGGAAGAAGATGGGCTGAAGCCAGGCTAGCCAGGGGCAAACAACCATCCCCCTGAGATACAAAAAGAACCTGACATTCCTTGCCTCTGGGGCTGGCCAGCCTGGAGGAACATCTTTCCTGGAACACTCTGGCTTCTCCATTTCACCGCAGGGCCCTGAGGGCAGCCATACACCTGTCCCGAACACCTTGTCCCGCCAACACCTCCTCACTGTCCAACCCCCCCAGCCACACAGAACATGCATCCCCTCCTCGCCACTACCATCCCTGGCACCCTGGCCTCAGTTCCCTCAGGTAGTTAGGACAGGCCTTCACCTGCTCCCCCTTTCAGACAGAGCCCAGAGAGGGAAGTTCATAGTCCAGATCCCATGGTTGCAGTATAAAAATGATTCTCTTCCTTTTTTAAAAATTTTCTTTCTTCTTTCTTTCTCTCTTTCTTTCTTTCTTTCTTACTTTGAGATGGGGGTCTCACTATATTGCTCAGGCTGGACTTGAACTCTTGGGCTCAAGGGATCCTCCTTCCTCAGCCTCCCAAGTAGCTTAGACTACAGGCATGCAACACTTTGCCTGGCTAAAAATGATGTAGAAGCTCAGGAAATGGTTAAAATGGTGGTAGCGTGCTGATGGAGTGACATGTTCCACAACCACTAACAACAATGCTTTCCAGAAATCTTGATGGCACAGGCAAGTGCTCAGAATATACCATGACTATGACAAGGACTTGTAGCCCAGCCCCAATGCAAACAGACCGTATGAGGAGGAGTAGTCTATACATGTGTATATATATATATTTATACACACACACACATATATGAGGAGGATATATATATATATTTTTGCACAGGAAAACTGTATGAAAATGAACCAAGACATTAACAAGATATTTTTGTTTTCCTTTTTATGCTTTTTTTTTTTTTTCAGAGACAGGGTCTTGCTTTGTTGCCCAGGCTAGAGTGCAGTGGCATGATCATAGGCTCATTGCAGCCTCAAACTCCTGGGCTCAAGGAATCCTCCTACATCAGCCTCCCAAACAGTGGACCTATAGGCACACACCACCACACCCAGCTAATTTTTGTACTTTTTGTAGAGACAGGGTCTAACTGTGTTGCCCAAGCTGGTATTGAACTCCTGGCCTCAAGCAATCCTCCTGCCTCAGCCTCCCAAAGTGCTGAGATTATAGACATGAGCCATTGCACCCAGCCTTTATGCTTTTCTGAGTTGTACAAGTTTTCTGCAATGTGTATGTGTTATTTTTCTAAGTAGAAAAATTAGAGATGATCTTCTAAATAATCTAAACTGCAAGCTGCAGAAAGCTTTCTAGATTTCAAGGCACCTTCATTATTTCTCTCCTGCCTCATTTAATCTTCACAAGAGCCCAATGGGAGAGATGCTGCTGTCTCCATGTTACGGGTGGGAGAGCTGAGGGCACTTGAAGGGAAATGACTTGTCCAAGGTTACACAGCAAATGAGGACAAAACCTAATTCCCAAGGAAGGGCTCTTTCCAGGATGCAGTTTACCCAGGGGACTAGTGAACCCTGGGCCTTACAGTTTCAGGCAAGGCTTCAACGTTAGCCAATGCATTTGTATTGATCAAAAAACACTTTCTGAAATGTGATATGCTAACATCCCTCACCACCCCATAGTCCCAGCCTAGACCCATGAAGAACAGAGAACAGCTATAATCATTGTTAACGTTCTGTGTGCCGGGCACCAAGTGCTCTCACGTAGCATCTCATTTAACCCCCACAACAGCCCAGTCCAATAGGTATCATTATCGCTCCATTTTACAGATGAGAAAAGAGTAAGCTGCTCAAGGTCACACAACTGGCAGAGCCAAGGTTGGACTCACATGGATATGGATTCAAACTCTTCCTCTCAGTCACTTCAACCAAGGTTACGAAGGACATTAATGCCACACCCTGGCATTTGGACTTCACCCCCTAGGTAATGGGAAACCATGGAAGAGTTTCATATGGGGCAGGGACAGGATCGTGCTCAGGTGTGAAAGCTGGCGCCGGACAGAGCATTGACAACTAATTAGAAAGGGGGAGTCCTGATACAGTCCTCCCTCCCCGCTTCCCTTCCTGCCATTCTTCCCTCCTGTCCACCCATCAGCAGATACTACCAGTGTGCCCGTAGAATAAACAGTACTGACCCAGATGCTGGGAGTTCACTGATCAGCAAGACAGAAGAGAGCCCTGACTACAGGGGTCCTACACTCTGGAGAAGAGGAAAATAAACAGGACAACTCACAAACAAATAAGATCATCCATAATCAGACGAGTGAGTGAAGGAGATCGTTACAGTGGCCTGGCGCCATGACAGCCCCTCCTGGGGCAGCAGCCCAGGACAGCTGGCAGGAACAAACCCACGAGGGTTTTGGAGGGCATCGATGGCCCAACTGCTTGGCAACTGACAAAAAGAATTAGGCAGGGCTGGCCTCCAAGGTCTCTGGCTGGCTTGGGGGGACCATTCCCAGAGAAAGGATATTTGGGAGGGGGCCTAGTTCAGCACTGGCCACAGTGGGTTGACATGGGCCCGAGGCCTCTGAGCAGCTGAACAGCCAGGCGTGCTCGGGACCAGGCAGAGTCCTGTGCCTGCTCGGGGATAGCTGCCGAGCGGATTGGAGGAGACGTCCGAGACAGCCGGGCTCAGGGGACACAGGAAGAGGGGCTGCGGGAGGTGACATAAACGTTCCCTGAGGAGTGAGGACATGGGAGTGGGCAAGGCGGAGAGAGGCTGGGGGAGCCGGGCTGCAGGGGCAGTTTGAAGGACTGCACACGTTTCTGCAGAGGCCAGACGCCGCGGAGAGCGAAAGCCCCAGGCAACCCGAGAGCACGCACTCCATCTGCAAAGCAGATGGGACAGAGCTAGCAGCTGAGCAGTTATTTTATGCGTAGGGGAAGTTTATGTGCAGGGAAACAGCCCTGGGCCTTCCGACTTCAGGGGAAATTATTCGGGGATGAAATGACGTGACGATTGAGATTCAAAGAATTACAGCAACGAAACGGTGGTGTAAATCTGGCAAAATGCTTACAATTGTTAATCTAGACAATTGGTATATGGGTACTTACTGGACTTTTACTTTGCTGCATGTTTAAAATCATTTAAAAAAAAGCAAAAATGAAAACCTTCATGATTAACCATGGGTCTATCTACCCCGCGGGCAAGATGGAGTGACAGTGCAGTGCTGGGACCGGCCCCTCACACCTGGCTGTGCCAGCAGGAATCGGGAATTGGGACAGATTCTTGGGAGGACACTTGGGCAGGACCTGCCACGTGGACAATGCATGGACCCCTTTACCCAGAAATTCCACTTCTACACTCGTACTCTGCAGAGATTCCTGAGCACGTGCACAAAGCAGGTCGTCTGTGGTGGCAAAGAATCAGAAACAGTGTAAATGTCCATGGATAGGAGACCAGCAAGTGGACACACCATGCGTGGGCACCAAGCAGCCACTCAAAAGCAGATCCGTGTGTCCTTAAATGCACCAATCCCCAAGGTACCTCTAAGTGGAAAAAAAGGAAGGGGAAAACAGTGTATATACGTGTATAAGTTATATTTTTAAAGAGAACAGACCTGCACATCCATACTTGAAGGTGCTTTGATTATCTCCGAAAAGAGTAGGAAATAAACCTCCAGGAATGAGAACAGGAGGCCGGGACTGAGTGGGAACACATTGCCGCCCCTGCTCTGGGCTGTGTGTGTTTCATCCTCACATGCCTGTGGCTTTTTTCCAGAAATAACAGTAATTAAGGGAGCGTAGCTGAGGAGGAAGAGTGGGTGGAGCTAGGCCTGACCTGACCTCTTCTCTGAGAGGTTGGAGCAAGCCATTTGCTGCCGGGAGTGGGAGGTGGGGGACCCAGGGCCCTGAAAGAGGTGAAGGTCATGGGAGCTCCCCTGCTAGAAGAGGGGAGGCACTGGTGGGCATGTGGTGGGGTTCTTGGGGCCAGGGCAGACTCTGGACACAGCAGCTTGGGGGCTCCACAGAGTGGACTTCTCAGAAGGTGGCCACTGGCCAGGCAGGGAGTGGATAGGGAGAAAGGGGGAGGGGAGAGCCTGGATCCCCACGAGCTGTAACGGCAGAGGCTAAGCTGAGGTGTGGACCAGGATGGGCCGAGCCCGGCCGTCAGGTGCACGAGCTAGAGGACCAGGGGCTCCAGGTGCTGCTTCGTGCCAGCGGCCTGCAGAGTCACACGTGCCCGGGCTTGTTTAACATTCTGCTGTCGCGCTTGAAATTCTTAATAATTTCACTGTGGAATGTGTGCTTGTTAAGCGAAGCCTGGCGAGACACTGGAACGTGCATGTGAGAGCAGCAACAAACTCGTGTGACACACGCATCCCAGGTCCGGCTGCCCCAGTGAGACGCAGAGAGAGTGGGGCCCTGGCTCCCCGGCAGCTGGAGCTGCAGAAGGATGCAATGGCCTTCTGAGAAACACGAGCGACCAAGGAGCCCTGCCCTGCCCTTCCCTGGTGGCCTTCTTCCCTGTACCAGCCAGCCAGTTCTGCTGAAAATGACAGCAGCTGGACAGGGGAAGAGGGGAGCGAGCCCTGCCCTGGCTGCCAGCGAGCCAGAGGAGGACAGCGCCGGTAAGGCACGTGCGTGTCGAGAGGCAAAATCACAAGTGTTCACAACGCCACTCCCTGCGGCGGCCCATGGATGGATGAGTGGGTCAACAAAGTGTGTGTACACACACCATGGCGTATGGCAGTCCATAAACAGGGCAACGCACCAACACACTGTGCATCATGGACAGACCTCAGAAACGTCGTTCTCAGTGAAAGAAGCAGACACAACAGGCCACATATTGTATGATTCCATTTGCATGAAATGTCCAAAACAGGCAAATCCACAGAGATGGAAAGTAGACTGGTGGTTGCCAGGGGGTGAGGGCAGAGGGAAATAGATAGTAACTGCTAATGAGTACAAGGTTTCTTTTTAGGGTGATGGAAATATTCTGGAATTTGAGGTAGAAGTTATACAACCTTTCGAATATACCAAAAACCACTGAATTGTACATATTAGGGGGTGAATTTTATGGCATGTGAATTACATCTCAATAAAAAAGATAAAAATAAGGGCTGAGTATGGTGGTGCACACCTGTAATCCCAGCACTTTGGGAGGCCAAGACAGGAGGATTGTTTAAGTCCAGGAGTTTGAAACCAGCCTGAGCAGCACAGCAAGACCCCATCTCTACAAATCTAAAAACATTAGCCGGGCCTGGTGGCACACTCCTGTAGTTCCAGCTATTCTGGCAGCTCAGGCAGGAGGATCACTTGAGCAGAGGAGTTCAAGGCTACAGTGAACTGTGATCGTGCCACTGCGCTTTGGCCTGGGCGACAGAGTGAGGCCTTGTCTCCATCAATTGATAAATAAAAATAATATAAAAATATAGAATAAGTGTAACTTTTTATCCTCATTAATATAAAAGTACACATAGAAATGAGTGACCATAAGACGCAAAGCAGACCTCGGGTGGTGCATAACCACGTTCTTGGTCACAGCAGTTCTGATGCAGCGGTGGGAGAGTCCAGTCTGACACACGCAGCCAAGAAACCATTTCCTCAGAACAAGAGACGAATCTAACAGAAAAAGAAAAATGTAGAAAAAAAATAAGTGAAACCAAGCCAGTTGAGTTAGTTTTGTGCAGCATTTTCTGTTGTATTCTACGTGTGCCCACATGAGCTACAAAACATGCATTGTGTGATTTGAGAGATTGTGCATAAAAGCTAATTGCTCTTGTGTTTGCATTTAAACTGGCATTGCACAACATAAGGGTGACTGGTAACACTCATGCTAATAATACGACATTTTTATTTTTATTTATTACTTAAATTGACACATTGTAAAAAGCACCCTGACCGGTGGCGAGACTGCAGAAGAGAAAAACACAATTGTATTTTAGTCCCCTTACCAACACTTTTTTCTGGTGGTTGAACAAGGTGCCCTGAAAATTGCATAGATGGTGCTGGGGACACCCTGCGGAGATGGAAAATGCTGGAGGAGGAAGCACCACTCTGGGCCATCAGGGAGGAGGGGCCTAGGCAGGGACTCACAATGTGCAGCTGTGGTCAGAGGCCTGAGTCCCTTGGCTGGGTCAGCTCTGACCTCAGACCCATCTAAGAGAGAAAAACTCAGACTTTCCAGCCCAACCCACACATGGTGTAGCTGGGAAAGGACAGAGCACAGGCAGAAAAAGGCCACCAGAGCCCGCCAGTGAGCAACTTTGGCCTTCCCACCCCTCGCTTCTCTAAGCCCCGGTCTGTGCACAGCCTCCTGCCCAGGAAGGTGAAATAGCCCATGCAAAGCATCCATAAACTTTGAGCTGTGGAGGGGCATGAGAGGTAACAAGTCACCATGGCCAGCATCTCCAGACCCACTTCCTGAGAGCCCAGGCTGGCCACCCGGGAGAGCCTTGGGCTGAGGCTCAGAGCTCTGCAGGGGGCTGCGCAGGCTGTGAGAGACCCACACCATGCCCTGGGCACACGGAGGAGGCACAGCACAGCCCTGTCTAAGTAGAAGAGCGTTCTGGGCTGGAAAATCCCAGTGTTCAGTAGCACAGCCCCAGGGGAAACTCTAAGGGGCTCTGTTTCCAAAGCCAAGAGGCTACAGGCTGCAACAAGGGTCCCTAGCTGGACAGGAGCGCAACCCGGGCCAGGGGCTGAGTGCTGGCCTTCAGTAAGCACGTGGTTGCCTCTGGGGTCTCCAGGGCAGAAGCCTGGGCTCCGCAATCCCCACGGCTCCCTTCCTTGTCCACGCCCTCCAGGCAGCAGGATCAAGGAAATGCCCCAGAGCGGAGGGGGGATATTGCCCTGGCAGCAGGTCCTGCCCCTGCCCCGTGGCACCCACTTACTTGGCACAGGAGGGCCCCTTCTGGGAAGCAGCCTTCCTGGTGTTCGGCCTGTACAGTCTTTCCAACGGAGAGCCTCCCCCTCCCCGTGTCCAAATGCCCTACATTCTCTGCAAGGAGCATGCAGTTCACAAACACAGGAGGCCCATTCTTGCTGTAGAAAGTCCAGAAAACTAAAAAGAAAGCACCAAAAGAGATATGAAATACCCTCTAAGACAGCCCCCTGGCACTTGCTATCTACCTCCTGTTTTGCTTCCTATGTGACTTTGCATGAATTTGGGACAAGTCCTTTCTTTTGTCGC
>RJWJ010045620.1:0-11672 GCA_004363605.1 Indri indri
TCCACTTCCCACTCTCGGCAGTATCATCTCAGGGGCTGGGCCACTCCCGCCTCCTGGCCGTGGCATGTCACCTTCCCCACAAGCCCATCCACTGCATGGACATCAGCAGTCATCAAAATTCAGTAGTTTTCCTTTAAAAATCCCTCAACACCTGTCTCTTCCTTCACAGTTTTACTGCCACCCCTCAGGCAGGCTGGTCTACCTTACACATCCCTATAAGTCCTGCCCCGTCCTTCCAGCTGGCCGGAGTGTGATTCAGCACATCACGTGGGACAGCAAGAACCAGGCCAGGAACAAGACTTGGGTTTCCAGGGACCTGAAGCCCTAGCAACTCCCATAAACATGAGGAGAGAAATCACTGCAAACAGGCAGAAAGTCTAGGGCGTATATGATGCGAGCAAACCAAGGACAAACGGGGTTTTCCAGGACCACTGAAACTGTGGGACAGCCTCGGAGCAGAGGAAATGCCGCCGAGCCCATCCCAGAGTGAAGAGAGTAATGTGCCTTGAGAGTGTCTGAATTGCTCTCTAAATCTGAAACCACTGTTGACCAACACACCTGGGCTAGAAGCCAGCTCTGTTCAGCTGGTTTCTTCATCCAACACAGATATGGGGCAAGCAAAGGCACTGGGAACTGTGGGGAAGGGCATCTGAGTACTTTGTCACCCTTCATATTCTAGACTCTAGGAGGCCCTCCTTCCGTTTTTGCCTTGAGCTCTGCAAGATTCCTTATGGCATGTCTTTTAATGCCTGCCCCCTCCTGAGTGAGCCTCTGTTCCTTGATAACAAAAGAACCTGGTGCAGCTGATTACTGATAACCCAGGGGGAGCAGCCCTCCTTCTCTCAGCACCAGAACCAGCACCACTGCTCTTGTGGGCAGTGGGTTTGAGGAGGATGGACTGCCAGTCAGCTGCAGGGCAACCACAGCCTCTTAGCAGACTGCCTAGCACATAGAAAATGTGTTGAATTAAATTACTAAAACAAGGCAGGCAGAAGAATTACATTAAAAACACCCTGGAGCATATATTCCCATGAGGTGCTGCCACTGTAGGCTTCCAGCAAACAGCAGCAGCCAACATCTCTGCTTCGTAATAAGAAAAGAAGATAAGATGTTCAGAGGACCAGGAGGTCCCAAAACAGAGTCACATACAAGTCCCTTAAACGACAGACTTGTGAATCACAAGACAGACAAGTAGGTCTTTTCAGACACATCCCTGGGTCACAGAGTCTCAGAACTGGCACGCACAGGGCAGGCAGGCAGGCACTCCCCAACCCCTAGGCTTAATGGCAAATGTTGCTGACCAGGCACTCGTCTTTTCCACTGAGCCCAGAGACAGCCTCAGACTCCTTCTCAACACAGCGCTCTGGGAAGTTACTACACTTCAAAAGGTTGGCACTTGAGATCAAACTTACCTGCCATCCTTGATGTAACACATCCTCCTCATTTCAAAGGTTAGGAAACAAAAACCCAGTGACTTTTTACTGAGTTTTCCACACCACACAGGTATTTGGTAAAAGAGCTCAAAGTAGAACTTAGATCTTTTGACTCCTTACCCAGTGCTTTCCCTAATAAACTCTCTCTGAGCCTTCAAATGCCCCCTTTCAACAGTATCTTCTTGGAAACTTACCAGCTTCCCCAGCACTTACGATTCAGATGATGCGTGATGAAAGGCCGTCTAGTATCCACCCCAAAACAGAGGCAGTGGAGGCCCGGAGCACCTCACTATTCATGAATGGGTTTAACATCAGGGATAACCACTGCAGGGGAGATACGGACTTGGCATAATTCTCTCGTTGTTCCTATTTCCTATCTTCTGCCTGTCTCATAATTTCCCTAGGAGTCTAGCAACTGAACCCAAATGACCAAATAAATGGCAAATGACTAGGAGAGATAAATGCTGAAGCAAAACAGTCATGTTTTTTGGCGTTTAATGATTGATTTCTGTTTTCCTGAGCATTTTACCCTGTAACAAGAGCATCTTTTGCATGTATTTTGCTCTCTTTGATTGTTCACCTTCTCATAAGGGAAAAACAATCTTAATAAATCTTTTGCCTGTGTCGAACTCCATAGATTAAATTTTTACTGTGCTAATATACTATATTGCTGAAAGAAGATAATTACATGATGAAATTAAGACATTTTGCAATTATATCTTGTAATATCATTAATTTCCAGATACACACAAATTATACCTACCTCAAGAAGAATAGTAATTTCCTTTGTTTCTCTCACAAAAGCAGGTAATAACAGTCTTACTCCTGCAATTACTTTAGACGAATTTTTTAATTTGTTATCTTAGGCCTCTCAGAGCAGTAATGATACATCATCTCAAGTTTCAAGTTTTACTTTTATCATTGTATTGCTAATGATCTTTTAGATTGAAAATGCTGTTTTCTTTTTGAAAAAACATTGACACTCGTCATATCTCTCTAGTCTCTTCATAATCTTAGGAGAGAAATTGTTAATGGTAATAGATAAATGGGCTTATTGAAAAGATTATGCCACAGATAACTTGTCCCCATCTGTGCTGACACAAGAACTGTTTCATGTAAGACATAAATAGACAAACTTAATGGCACAGAACAAAAAAGCTTAAAGAACCATACCCGTGAGCAGCTTATAAAGTTATTTCAATCTTTATTAGAATTTTGCATTCACAACACGTCGGCAAATACTATTGAGCACTTATTCCATGAAAAACACTATGTCAGGGAGCATAAATGTCATTGGACCCTCAAAGAGCCCACAGTCTAGCCAGAGAGTTAAGAATGAAAGAATCAGTGTGGAGGATGTGTGATGATATAAAGGAAGGGTTGCATTAGTAACACAAGACTAATGAGCAGATGAATCTTAAAGAAAGGAATTCTGTGAACTCAGAGAGAAGAAAGAACACAGGACTTGGAAAGTCTAGGAAAGGTTTCTGGGCAGGAAAGACGTTAACTAAGCTAAATATAAGAGAAAAGGCCCCATGACCACAGGGAAAAGTTGAACTTGATAAGTAGGCATTCTCCATGGTTCCATCCCTCATTCTCATCCACATCTTTCCACACTGCACTGAGAATCACTTTGCTTGCCCTCACTTTATTTCTTGTTTCTGTTTCCTCTTTGCAAATCACTAACTTTCACGGGTTCAATTACTATATCTCTTAGGGAAACTCTTAAATATGAGTCTCCAGCAAATCTGTGTCTCTCCGCTTAGACCTTGAATGCCACTATGCCTCCTGTCTGCACTGATGCCCTTCTGTCTGTCCTGGTAAGAACAAATCTTTCATGCAGGCCAGTTATATGCCAGCTTCAGGGAACTTTCTCTTGACCCCTTCAATTGGAAGTCAAGTGTCTTTTTCTTGAAGTCCTGTAGCATCTTTTCTTACCTCCACTGTGAACAACATTTATCATTTGCTAAAACCCTGAACCACGGTTACTTGCCATCATGCTTTCTCCTGTAGGTGTTTGTGTATTGGTGTCCCTTCTCTGAGACCCAGCTCTGCCACCAGCAGAGGTGGGCCCAGAGGCCTTATTTATACAACAGGATCCCATCCGCTTGGCCATAGCTGATTGGGCTACGCGTGGTTAGGCAAAGCCAGTTTTCTCTCTCAGCAATCAGATTTGGCACCTAGAGAAGTAAATGATTTCCTGTTGTTTCCTGAATTAGAAAGATATTTAGAATAAAAAAAACACTATCAAGAGAGTGAAAAGACAACCCATAGAATAGAATAAAATAGCTACAAATCATATACCTTATAAGGGTCTAGTATGCATAATATACAAAGAGCTGTTATAACTCAACAACAAAAGAGAAACAGTTCAAGTAAAAAAGGAGCAAAGGATTTGAATAGACAGTTTCCCAAAGAAGATACACAAATGACCAATAAGCACATGAAAAGATGTTCAACATCATTAGTCATCAGGGAAATGCAAATCAAAACCACAAGGAGATACTACTTCACAATTACTAACATGGCCATAATCAAAAAAATTGAAAATAGCAAGTATTGGCAAAAATGTGGAGAAATTAGTATCCTCATATATTGCTGGTAGAAATGTAAAATGGTGCATTTGTTGTGGAAAACAGTTTGATAATTCCTCAAAAACTAAACATGAATTGCCATATGATGCAGCAATTCTACTCCTTGATGTATAACCAAAAGAATTGAAAACAGGCTTTCAAACAAAAACTTGTACATGAACATTCGTAGGAACATTATTCATAATAGCCAAACAGTGAAAACAACCCAGATGTCCATACAAGGAAGGATAAACAAAATCTGATATATCCGTAGGGTGAAATATTACTCAGCCATAAAGAGGAATAAAGTGCTGGTACACACTATCACAAGGATGAACATTAAAAAAATTATGCTAAGTCAAAGAATCCAGACACAAAATGGTATATGATTCCTTTTACATAAAATATCCCGAATAGACAAATCCATAGAGACAGAAAGTAGATTTGTGGTTACTAGGGCTGGGCAGGTAGGGGAGAGGGGAGTGATCGATTAACAGGTATGGGGTTTGGGGTGATAACAAAGTTCTGGAACTAGATAATAGTGATAGTTGTACAACACTATGAATGCACTTAATGCCTCTAAATTGTACATATTAAAGTGATTAAAATTATAATTTTATGCTATGTGTATTTTTATTGCAATAATGAAAAAGACATTCAGAGTGTGTTTTGAGAGCCCCCAGCAAAATTGGGGTACTAGCAAGGTTGTCCTAAGGGAAGTGAAACAGGGCTGGACAGGGGTATTTGCAGTGTACTTTTCCCGGATGCTTCTCGTCCCCAGCAGAAGGCTTAGTGCCTTCTTGTCTGACTTGGAACCAGGGGGTCCCTTATACGAGAAACTTGTTTATATTGGCAGAAGCCCTTGCGGCTCTTATCTGACCTGTGTCCAGTTTACGCCTGCTTGACCCTCACTCTGGCACTGGGAGCCCAACCTTGTGTCCCCCTAGAGTGCTGGGAAACCTGGTCCAGAGCAGCTTCTGGTTCTTCAGGTGGAAGGTGCAAATTCAAGACACCACGACGACAGGAAACAAGCTCAAAGATTTTTCCTTGACGATCCTGGGCAGAGAGGGCATGATGAGTTGGGAGGGCAGTCCTCTGTCCCCAGGGCCATGCACTACAGGAGCGAAGAGTCAAACAGAGAGAGAAGCAGGCGGCAGCTAGCAGTATAGGCAAGGGCACAGGGCGTGAGTCATGGTAAGTTAGAGGACAAATGCCCGGAATGGCCTGTTTAAAGGAAGCTTTGGGAATGCAGGGAGCCCAGTCTGCTAGAGGGAAATGCCTCTAAGTTCTTACCTCTGGCCACACCAGTGGGAGCCATTGGGTGTTGTGCAGAACGAGAACCTGTGTCAAGGGTGACTGAGCCCTGCTTCTGGTATGAGAAAGTTAAACTTGGATTCAAAAATGGATGCTGAGGCAACATAAAATTATTGCATAAGAATTCACTATAGGGGGCTTGGGAGGCTCTTTCCATCATATTCATGGAGAATCAGAAAAAGTCAATTAACACAGCAAATGATGAAGGAATTGAGCAGTGACGAACACAAAGGCTGAGAACAGGGAAGAGAGGCTGCCTCGGTTTCTCCCGTCTCTCAGTCTCTGGGCTCAGGCCTCATGGGGCTTGGATGCATTCCCAGCCTTAGACTTCTCTACACACACGTCAGATTCTCTCTTTGCAATTCAGCAATCTGAGTGGGCTTCTGTCACTGCCCCCAAAGAGCCCTGGCTTCCCCACCTTAGCTCCTTAAGGGCATGGCGTGTAGGGTATTCATCTCCGTTTTTTTGTCCACAGGGCCCACATAGTCTGGTATCCAACATTTCACTGGCGCACGGGATATGTGTGTTAAAAAGAAAGATGGAAAAATAGATTCAAAACTAACACAGGCAAAAAAAAAAAACTTTTTGACCTAAGTAAAAACAGACCTAATGGAAGAATTTCCTCCCGCTTTTCATAATAATTTAAATCAGGTTGCTTGGTAACCATCTTCCTTAAAATGGTACATTTATTTTTTTTTTAAAAAAACAGTGTTTTTCTAAGAAGCTGTGGATTTCCAAGCCAGGTTTTATAACCTCATCCAGGCCCATATGTCTTTTTTCCAGGCCAAATTCCAACTGGCTTGCAGAGGCAAACGCACACCGAAAAGCAAGACTGAGAGCATTGAAGGTCAGGCCGACAGAGGAGGTTTTTCAGCGTAACAGTAATATCAAAAGAGTGTCTTAAAATGAAAAAAGATCTCAGTCCCCGTGCTGTGTGTTTACTCTCTTGGAAAGGTAGCGGTGGATGGTACTTGCAGGGACTGCCATGCCGGCGACTACACAGTGTGGAGTTCCTGTTAAGTCACATGAAGACGCGTCCAAGGAAGGGAGAAGGAAGCGCTTCATCATTTAGATTTAATACAAAAACTCTAAAGTCCTGAACAAAATGTAACCTAGGAGATGCAATCATTTAAAAATCTTTTTTCATTTACTGCAATTTAGGTATCTATTCTCCAGTATATATCATAATCATCCTTATTATTACTTAATATTATATTATTACTACATTTGTAAGGTATTTATCAGTTTTTACTGACCATTTCCAAGAACAGCGGTGCCTTGAATCAAGGAATGAAACAGTATAATGGTGTTAGTTGTTTAAAAAAAATGTATCCAGACCAATTTTTTGGTACCCTTGGGGCAAAAAGTGTATCTCATTGTGTTGTTTCTGGGTTATGGCATCTTTCTGTGCTTGCTGCAGGACAGAGGCAGATACTGGTCGGGAAAACACACCATCTCAAACATTCTAAATCAGAGAATCAAAAAATTGAGTGAGCAATACTCAATTTGAGTAATTAACAGAACAGTCCATCTAAAGTTGGAGTGCCAGGAGGTAACTGCAGCCACATCTTGGTTATTGTGCTGTTTAAACGCAGTCACGGCATAGTATTCTACTACGACTAAGGAGCCCCTGGCATTTTCCAGGTCTGCTTCCTGCGAAAATTCTTGTTCAGTCATTTTCCCTGGGGTTAAGATGGCTGGGCAACGTCTCTTTGGAAACAAATATGAATTTCAATAAGACCATAAAGAAATCCGTTTGGGGAGCTCAGCTGTGCTTGAGTTTGTCAGTTAATAATTTAGAAAACTTCTTCTTTCTGCTTAAAATCTCCCTAATTGCGTGACAAGGATGGACATGTCATAGGAACTGACAGGCAGCATTCTGAGTCGCCCGGCCCTGATCCCAGTGTCCAGCTGAGGTGCATTTTTCCTTTTGTGACATCGCAACTTTGTGTGTGTGTGTTTTAAGAGTGAGCAATGAGATTACCGCAAAGTAGAGTTTTACCGGGAAGCCCTGGCTCAGGGGCCACCATGGGCAGGGGAGCTCAGGATGGCCCCTCCCCAGGCCACCATACCTCACTCAGGCAGCCAGCAATGGTGGCAGCAGACTCCAGAGATGGGCAGGAACCTTTGATGTCCCAGTACCCAGGAGCCACTCCAGGAGCTATTGCAGCCTGGCCCAGAGGTCACACACCAGCCCCGAGACAAATGATTTCAGAACAGCCACTATCCATTCAGAATGGAACCAGGTACTTTGGGGGCTTCAGAGTCTTACAATTTATGGCTCCTGTCCTCATATTGCTTACCGTAGTAGCCATACCCACATAGTAAAAGTCTGCCATACCTCACTAAATTTCTTTGCATGGACACTGTATTATTCAAGATTCAAAACCACTTTCCCTGTAACTGACAACAAACCATTTCTTTTTTTTATTTATTTCAAAATATTAAGAGGGTACAAATGTTTTTGTTACACGGATCACTTTTGTAATGCTTAAGTCATGGCTGTAAGTGTGCCCATCACCCAGATAGTGTTCATTGTGCACAATATGTACATTTTTGCCCCTCTCCTCCTCCCCCTTGCCCCTGGCTTGATTTCCAGTGAGTTTTACTTCCCTCTGTGCACACGTGTGCCCATCAGTTAGTTCCAATTTATTAGAGAGTACATGTGTTTGTTTTTCCATTCTTGAGATACTTCACTTAAGATAATCGTCTCCAGTTCCATCCAAATTGTTGCAAAAGGCATTAATTCATCTTTTTTATGGCTGAGTAGTACTCCATGGTATACATATACCACATTTTCTTAATCCATTCATGAGTTGATGGGAACAAACCATTTCTAATGTGATAAAATGTCCTTAGGCGATGGGAATGGCAATCTCAGCTCTACCCAGCTGTGTGACCACGGCCATGTCAACTTCTCAGGGTCTCTAGTCCTTTATCTGTAAAATAACGAACACACATCATGCAATCTCTCATTTCCTTTTCAACTCCAAATTCAGCATGAAGGGAAAGTTAAAGTCACTAATAGTTCAGTGGGGTGTAAGGTGATAAAAAGGTATACTCATTGGGTTTAGGCTCTTCAATTCAACAATTTACAGCACATTTTCATTTCACTAGAATGCAAACACTTGAGTACTTTATGGGTCATTCAAGTTGTGGCACCCTCTGTGAGCCAGCTCCTGCGCTGAGAGTTGGAGAATTGAAGAAGGAATCCTGACCCCTGCCCTCGGAGTGCTCACCACCCAGGGTACGAGAAAGCCACACCAACCAGCAATCGCAGCGCGTCGTGACGTGGGTAAATCAGCACAGAACACGACGTCTGAGAGAAGCCTGAGAGAGAGGGAGGGAGCAGCCAGGAGGGAGACAGAGACACAGGGGTGGTGTCCGCACACGCCCGGGCAGCTGGGGGAGTTGTAGGCAGAGCTGGAGCCCAGGGATTGAGAAGACTGCTGGAGAGCAATAAGGCTGAAAAGGTGTATAATAATTACTACTTAATATAATAAATTAAAAATCAGAAAATGCAAATAAAAACCCCACAGTGAGATAACATTCTACTCTCAACACCTGGGCAGCAGTTTTCAAGTTTGGCCCCACCAGGTATCGTCAAGAAAGTGGCTGAATTGAATCTCCTGTATGTTGTGTGTGGTGAGAGTATACACTAGTGCAACTACTTTGTAAGATGGTTTTGACATAATCTCCTGTGACCCAGAAATTCTGGTTCATTCACCACAACATTGTGTGTAATCTCCAAAATCAGAAAACAACTCAGATGTTCTTTTATAGTAGGATAGATATGTAAATTGTGGTACAGTCATACAATGGGATACTACACAGCAATACAACAAACCAACTATAGCCATGGGCGACAATATGATGATAAATCACAAGCTTAATGTTGAGGTAGAAAAAGACACAAAAATTTATGTAGTTTTGTTCCATTTATATAAAGTTGAATAACAAGGGAAACTAAACTTCACTGTTTAGGGATGCATAATGTAAGCGGTAAATACGTTTTCAAAATGAATATTATCAAAAAGGGCCTCCCTCCAGGGGAGAAAGGGGCCTGTGCTTTGGGAAGGGGAGCCTGGGAGTCCTGGGGGTGCGGCAGTGGGCTACCCACTTAGGTGGTTTAATGGAGGGTTTTCTTTTCCTCAACATATGTTATATGGCACAATGAGAATATTAAATAAAAAAGAAAGCAGAATCAAATAGGACAAAGAAAGAGGCAGAGGAGTTATGAAGGAAAAAGAAAAAAAGAGAGAAGATTAACATGTATACTTGGCAGCCCTGATTATATTCGGGGTTATGGCAAGAGCGCCTTGGCCAAAAGATGCTCAAGAGGAATGGTTGTGCCCATCTGAAGAATAGCTCATTCTCTTATCTTCCAGTCCTGAGCATCAAGTGGGGTCTTTCTCCCTGGAGACTATAGCTAAGGAAGGAGGAAGAATGGCAGCTAGAGACTGCACCTCTCCTATCACTATGTCTCGAGGGCCTCCTTCACTTCTCCTGGGAACCCCATTGCTGTGTTCCTGGGTCCCCTCACCCTGCCATGAGAGTGGCAGACTCTGGGGCCTATTGCCAGGAAGACATTCTCAACCTTTCCACTCAGTTCTCTGGCATCTGGGGCAGCCCAACCATGGGGCCCAACAGCTCTTAATCACATTAAAGCCTTTTCACGTGTTTTCTCATTGGCTGCTTCAAACAGCCTCCAGATGTGGGCAGAGCCAGTGTTGCTATTTATTATTCATGGAAAATGAGAGGCACGAAGGAGTCATCCAGGGTCACACAGCTTGGATGAGAATGTGGGCCCCTGACTCTGAATCTCCTTCAAGATGCCTTCTGACAAGCCCCACACATCACCAGAGCATAGGGTCCATGACCACACCCTAAGTTTTAGGGGCTCTACACATTTGTAAGAGCCACTAAAAAGCCCAGAGATGCTATGGGGGAAATTATATTAACCACCTATTAAAACACTGACAAAAAGATGGCACTCATCTCAAATTATGATCTTCCCAACTTTCCAGTTGAGCCTCAATATCTCGGCAGAGCTTGCTCTCTCAGATTTGAACCGTACATACTCTCTTCATTTCACAAAGCACTGAAGAAACAAAAGATTCTATGTCTCAAGGTTTTGGCCTTTTATTGTTTTATCTCAGAGGAAGGAGGAGAAAGTGAGAGATTCTCCTGTGTTCCAAAGATCTAATTTTTGGTGTGAAAGAATAAATGGCTCAGAGCTGACCCCTTTGAAGCATGTGGTGACAAATGAAAAAGAAATGGACAAGTGAAAAAATCAATATTTCTCTGCTATTATCTATCAATCCACGGAAACCAACTCCAAATGTACATTTCTTTCACTGCTTCAGTTGCTTATAAATATCACACACTAATATCAAGATTGGGGACAAATTTTTGTTGTGTGTTATAACATCATCTAGGAAATATTTCAATGTTTAAAATTACTTTGTAGTGTGCTGATTTTTAAGAAAAATGAACCGTGCTAAAATTGTTATGGGTAAAATAGATGTGTTGGTGAATGATCATTTGTGTTTCAAAATGACTCTTTGTTTTACAGAAGGATTCATTGATCCCAATCTTTCTCATAGCTCTCATACCAGATCGTGAAATTGGATTCAGTGTCCCCCCGCCCCCCACAAAAGATGTAATTACAACCTCTTAAGACCCATCTATTGCATAAAGTGAGGACCATTTATAGATTCATTTGAGTTACAAATGCAACAAAGCCTTTTTAAAAATACTTCAGAAACTGTTCTGTCACTTCCCTCTTTTTTTTTTTTTTTGGGACAAAGTCTCACTCTCTTGCCTGGGGCGAGTGCCATGGCGTCAGCCTAGCTCACAGCAACCTCAAACTCCTGGGCTCAAGCAATCCTACTGTCTCAGACTCCCGAGTAGCTGGGACTACAGGCATGTGCCACCATGCCCGGCTAATTTTTTCTATATATATTTTTAGCTGTCCAATTAATTTCTTTCTATTTTTGGTAGAGACGGGGTCTCGCTCTTGCTCAGGCTGGTCTCGAACTCCTGAGCTCAGAACGATACGCCCGCCTCGGCCTCCCAGAGTGCTAGGATTACAGGCGTGAGCCACCATGCCCGGCTCACTTCCCTCTTTTTGAAATCTAAAACCAACTTGTGCTGTCACCAAAGAAAAAGAAATGAGAATATGGCCAGCCCAATGGTAGAGTAAATGTCCCAAGTCATTTCAAGACATAAAAATCAACCTATAATTTTTAATCACTATCGAAGCCATCATAATAGATTAAAATGAGCTATAATAATAAGTTAAAAGGATAATTTTTCTAAGTTCTAGTAAATGTCTTCATTTAAGTTTATA
>RJWJ010045621.1:0-11682 GCA_004363605.1 Indri indri
TTAAAAACTTTCGGTCAACAATGGACCAAATATACAATGGTGGTACATAAAATAACGGTGCTGAAAAATTCTTAACACTCATTGACTTCATAACCACCATAATGCAACACATCATTACCATGTTTGTAGTGATGCTGGTATAAACAAACCTACCAGGCTGCCTAGTGGCATAAAAGTCTAGCACGTACAATTATGTATAGTACATAATACTTGACAATAAACTACTGGTTTATGTATTCTATGTATTCTACATGGATTTCTATGTATTCTGTGTTTATGTATGCTATATATTCTACTTATAAAAAAAGTTAACTGAAGCTGGCACAGTAGCTGGTACAGCATGCCTGTAGTTCCAGCTACTCAGAGGAGGTTGAGGCAGGAGGATTGTTTGAGCCCAGGAGTTCAAGGTCAGCCTGGGCAACATAGCAAGACCCTCTTTAAAAAAAAAAAAAAGTTAACTGTAAAACAGCCTCAAGCAGGTCTTTCAGGAGGTATTCCAGAAGAAAGCACTGTTTTATCATAGGAGATGACAGCTCCATGCATGTTACTGCCCTGAAGACCACAGAATGTGGAGGTGGAAGACAATGAAACGTGTATGTTTGTGCCTTAGTTTTCAACAAAAAACTTTAAAAAATAAAAAGAAAAAAGCTTATAGACTAATAGGATATGAAGAAAGAAAATATTTTTGTACAGCTATACAATGTGTGGTTTAAGCTGTTATTACAAAAGAGTCAAATTTTAAAAAATGAAGTTTATAAAGTAAAAAAAGTTATAGTAAGGCTAATTTATTATTGAAAACATAAGAAATTTTTAAATAAATTTAGTGTAGCCTAAGTATACAGTGTTTATAAAGTCTACAGTAGTGTACAGTAATGTCCTAGACCTTCGTAGTCACTCACCACTCACTCACTGATTCATTCAGAGCAATCTCCAGGCCTGCAAGCTCCATTCATGTAAGTATCCTATATAGGTATATCATTTTTTATCTTTTATACCATATTTTTACTGTACCTTTTCTATGTTTAGGTATATCTGGATACACAAATACCACTGTGTTACAACTGCCCACAGTATTCAGTAGCCTAACGTGCTGTACAGGTTTATAGCCTAAGAACAATAGGCTATACCATACAGCTTAGGTGTGTAGCAGGCTATACTACCTAGGTGTGTGTAAGTCCACCATAAGACATTCAAACAATGAGGAAACTGCCTAACGATGCATTTCTCAGAACACGACCTCGTCGTTAAGGCATGACTGAACCAAAAAAAATAAAGATGCATAGAGATAAAAATAAAAAAGAGACTAATATTCATTAATCTATTGACAACAGATGAATGTGCTAACCTCTACTGTTCTTAGTAACGTTTTATATATTTACCAGCATACCCAGCATGCACCATTTGCAGCCTGTCCCTTGTTTGAGCTGGGCCTTCTATCTGAATATTAGCTTTGCTGACATACCACTCATCTTTCAAGTCCAGTGCAATCCCACATTTTCCCTAACATCTCCCTGTAGCACAAACCATGGTCAGCGTTATCAAGAGTTACTGACCCTTTGATTTCCACCACAGTGTGGGGCCTTGGTTCTCCTACTGCCATGTACGCAGCAAACATTCAAACGCTGGATGAATGAGGTTGACAATATAAATTCTCCTTCTGACAAAAGCAAAGAAAACAGATGAAGACCAAAAGTTTTCATTTGTGAGGAAAATTCATACCAAGAAAGGGTTTCTATAATCCTTCCCCCCCCTCATTCTCTGCTTTGAACCTTGCCTTTCATTAAAGCATAAGGAGAGGCAAGTTAATTTTCATTCTCTTCCACAAAGTGAGCATAACAGATCAAAATTTTCAATGAATAAAAACTACTTAATTTGCTATTAAAAATGTAAATAATGTGAATCAAAAGGTTTAAGGCTTTTTAAAGAGTATCGAAAATTAGTTACTTTCCAAAGCCTCACCCTTGAAAGAAAGCACTTTAGTATGATGAAATGTAAAAATACTAGAAGTTATTTTACATATACATAAACACAGAGATACAGAGAACCAGTGAAACAGACATGTTTAAAATTCAAAGAGCCCTTTTAACATCAACTGACTACATTTGAATTTATGAGCAGAAGTTGAATCAAAACAAATAACATACTGTAAAACAAAAGTGCAGGCAACAACCTTAAAAAGGAAACACAGGATGGGACAAACACATTTTAATGTGTCCTTGGCCTTCTTGGGCAAAGCAATGAGAAAAGCAGTCAACCAAAGCATTTAGACTTGATTTTATTGGAAGTACCAAGATCATAGGTCAACCTGTCAAATGAAGCAAAAGGCAGAACTGAGTTCTATGGGTACAGTCCACTTCAGATAAAAGGCAATGGACCTTTTTACAGTTTATGGGGTCCTCTCCGTATGGCTGGGGATGCAGGCATGGGAGGAATATTGTCTGGATGATTAAATCCTGTGAAATGAACATAGGAGTTAGGAAGACTGGAGGTGAGCTGACACTCTACAACGTCCACTTGTTGCCTCCAACTCACCACAATTCCAAAATACTGAACAACATGTTGGTTCTAGTTCTGTTGAAAACACCTATAAGCTAAACGTCCTTCTGAAGATTGAGCTTCCCACATAAAAAAATGAAACAAAACCTAAAAAAGCAAAAGTCCACATCTATAAATAGTTCAAAGGATTGTTTCAAACATGTTATGAAATGAAAAATCCAACTCCAAACAAAGGAGAAATAGTCACCTCTAAGTATCCAAGAAGAGAATCAAGAATTAGCAAATTAATTTGGAGTCAGAAGATCTTAAAGAAACAAAAAAGCAGATCATTTCAGTAGCATAAGACCTTTATGAATGGCCTTAGCTCTAGCTCCATTTTAGGTTCTCATTTCATTTTATTAAAGGGGGGCTGGGAAGGGAGGAGCCATAACTGTAACAAGAAGGGTGGCACGTATAAATATAACAGACACAGAGACAAAAGAAAACTACTCCTGACCACTGTCTCTTGTCTTTCCCAAGAGATTTGAGGAGCAATAACCATAAAACCCTCCTCCCTCATTCCTCGACTGGGAGCTCCTTCGATGTAATACAGTGCAGGGACTACTGGGTACCAAAAAGTACATAACATCTCTCTTCTTAAGGGACAGAAAGACCATGGGCATTCCTGTCTTGCCTACAGTCAAACTAAATGACATGAAGAAAGAGACCAAGAAAAACATGTTTAAAAAATCATCTAGAAATAGAATTTCATTTTAGTAAGCAAAATGAACAAAAATATAATTTTATTTTAGCACGGTACAATTGCTTCCCCTATTAAGCTTGTTTTCTATTGATTCTCCTGGGTGATTCATTGGAAAAGTACTGTATTTAGAATCAGTAAACCTAAGTTTAAATACTTAATAGTTTCACCACTTGTTCTATGACTTAGGCAAGTCATTTAAAACACACATCTCACTTTCCTCATTTGCAAAAATGGAGTTAACCTGGCCACCTCACAGGACTGTCCCATGATAAATCTGTAAACTGCTAAGTACGTATAAATTAAAATTATCATTATTAATATTTCCACCCTCTTTTCCTCTCCCAGGTAAAAATTTGAACCAATGACAAAATAGGCGAAAGACAAGAAACAAGGAAAAAAACTGGAAAAGAGACTGGCTACCAGTCAAACAAACAAAACAAAACAATAAACCCTAAAAAACACAATAAGTAACTACTGATTGGTAGAACCACTCTGTGACAGGTAACTTTTATGTCATTTTCTAAGAAAGCTTACACACCTGGGATCTACAGCCCATTCATAAAAATCACAGCAGGGTTAAATCCTCATTAATCGTCTAATTCACAATCAAGAATGCCAAGAGAGCACATTCTTATTCTACATGGCAAGAGCACAAGACCAATCCCCACCCTCCTCACAGAGGGACCACTGCCTGACTGCTGGAGACCCACTTGGAGGCAGACAGCCTCTAACGTGCAAGAGTTTCTCTTCCTTCCCCGACCACTAGCATGAATTATTAGCAAACACCCTAACCTCAGTCATTCTGAAGTAAGCCCACAGAGAAGAGGTAGCTAATGAGAGGGTATCATCATCTGCAACCCTAAATTTCAAAAATAAGAGAACCAAAAAAGACAAAAACATTTTATGGAAAATCAGCCACAGGCATACTCAGACCACCACAAGTCACACAAAATAGTTGAAATGACTCCTTGATCCATGGGCTACAGAATAGATGTTGTGTTAGCAGGCAGGAAAAAGCATTAATTACTTTGTACATTTCCATTAGAGCTCTTGGGTGATCAGGTGCATTGTCAATGAGTGGTAGTATTTTGAAAGGAATCTTTTTTTCTGAGCAGTAGGTCTCAACACTGGGCTTAAAATACTCAGTAAACCATGCTGTAAAAGGATACGCTGTCATCCAGGCTTTGCTGTTCCATTGACAGAGCACAAGCAGAGTAGATCTGACATAATTTTAAGGGCCCTAGGATTTTTGGGATGGCAAATGAGCATTGGCTTCAACTTAAAAGGCACCAGGTGTTTAGTCTCTAACAAAAGAGTCAGCCTGTCCTTTGGAACCAGACATTGACTTCCCCTCTCTAGCTATGAAAGTCCTAGATGGCATCTTCTTCCAATAGAAAGCTGTTTCACTTACACTGAAAATCTGTTCTTTAGTGCAGTCACCTTCATTAATGATCTTAGCTAGATCTTCTGGATAACCTGCCGCTTCACTTTGCACTTGTATGTTAGGGAAATGGCTTCTTTCCTTAAACTTCATGAACTAATCTGTGCTAGCTTCAAACTTTTCTTCTGCAGCTTTCTCACTTCTCTCAGCCTTCACAAAACTGAAGAGAGTTCAGGTCTTGCTCTGGATTAGACTTTGGCTTAAGAGAATGTTGTGACAGGTTTGATCTTCCATCTAGACCACTTAAGCTTTCTCCGTAGCAGCAATAAAGCTGTTTTGCTTTCTTATCATTCATGTGTTCACTGGAGTGGTACTTTTAATTTCCTTCAAAAACTTTTCCTTTGCATTCACAACTTGGATAACCAGGGCAAGAGGTCTAGCTTTTGACCTACTTCAGCTTTTGACAAGCCTTCCTCACTAAGCTTAATCATTTCTAACTTTTGATTTAATGTAAGAGACATGCAACCCTTCCTTTCATTTGAACACTTAAAGGCCACTTCGGGGTAATTAATGGGCTTGATTTTAATATTGCTGTGTTTCAGGGAACAGGGAGGCCCAAGTGGAGGGAGAGAGACAGGAAACAGTGCAGTGGAACAGTCAGAACACACATAACATTAATCAGTTCACTGTCTTAGGTGGGCGTGGTTTGTGGCACCCCAAAACAATTACAAAAGTAACATCAAAGCTCACTGATCTTCATAACAGATATAATAATGCAAGAATTTGAAATTGGGAGAATTAACAAAATGTGACACAGAAACATGTGAGTAGGTGTTATTGGAAAAATGGTGCCAATAGACGTGCTCAACATAAGATTGCCACAAATCTTTAATTTGTTTAAAAAAAAAACGGGGAGGGGGGGAGGCCAGGCAAGGTTGCTCACGCTTGTAATCCTAGCACTTTGGGAAGCTGAGGTGGGAGGATTGCTTGAGGCCAGGAGCTTGAGACCTGCCTGAGCAACACAGCAAGACTTCATCTCTATCACAAAAAAAAAAAAAAAAAATTAGCTGGGTGTGGTGGCGTGTACCTGTAGCCCCAGCTACTCAGGAGGCTGAGGCAGCACTGCTTGAGCCCAGGTGTTCGAGGTTGCAGTGACTGCAATGCACCGCACTCCACTCCAGGGAAAGGAAAGGAGAAAGGGGAGAAAGAGGAGAAAGGAGAAAAAGGAGAAACGAAAGGAAAATACAGTATCTGCAAAGCACAGTAAAGTGCCATAAAACAAGGTATGCCTGTATTTCCAAAGTTTCTAGGTGGTAATAACGGCTAAAATTTATCTAGTGATTACTATTGAGTCAGACAATGTTTTAATAAAAACTTTAGTAGACAGGCATGGTGGACTGCACACCTGCGGACCCCCAGCTACTCAGGAAGCTTAAGAGGGAGGATCGCTTGAGCCCAGGAGTTCAGGGCTCAAACGCACTATGATCACATCTGTGAAGAGCCACTGCACTTCAGCCTAGGCAACATAGCAAGACCCCATCTCTAAAATAAAATAAATAAATAAACCTTTAGTTATGAACTAATCTAACTGGCACAAACACTCCACAAGGTAAGTACAATTATTATTTCCATTTTCTAGACAAGGAAACAGAGGCAAGGAATAGTTAAGTTATTCGCTTAAGGCCACACTGCAAATAAGCAAGAGAGCTGCGATTCAAAAAGCTGGCTGCAAAGACCATGTTCTAGACAGTGAATCTCGGAGCATCCACCAACCAACACCACATGGTTTTACCCAACCAGTTCAGCCATCTCTTACGCAATGTTACAGTGAGACACAAATCAGAATATAGTGTAGTACCTCTCACCCTATGGTTACTTGTTTCAACAAGGTTAATGTTAGAATAGCATGAGTCCATGAAAATACGATCTCATTTTGTTTCCAATAATATGGACTAAATAATTTTGACAAAAAAATGAATAAAATATACATGTCTTTTTAAAAGTAACAAAAAGCTAACGACATAGTGAAGTATTACCTAATTAATATCCTGGAAAGAATGGAAATCCAAAGAAAGAGGCAAGACCAGGGGGTATTTGTTGATTTGACAAGCGGACTACAGACCCAGGGAATGTCTGGCCCCTCCAGGGCCCTGCATAGGGAGACACTCATTAACCTGTCCCTCAACAAACCTGTGAACTGAGGTCTCAAGGGCTGCATCCTAGAAGTAAGAATGAACTGGACTCAGCTTCAAATCATCTGGATAGTCCAGAGAACCTCAAATCTTCAACTTAAAGTGATCTTGGTTTGCTAGTGCCCTCAGGCACCTGGAAAAAGACATCATCACCCAAGGCCTCTAATTATTTCTATAAATAATGTTTCAAATACCAACACACAAGCATATGAATAGACAAAACACCATGAGTAAGAACCATTATAAACAAAGATCCAAAGCAATTCCAGACACCGGAATTATCAGAAGATTATTTTTAAAAAACTGTATTTACTATGTTCTAGGAACTAAAAGCCAACCTTGAAAAATTTAACAGGGAACAAGAATCCATAAAAAGCAACACAGCAGATTTGAAAAGAACCAAAACTTAAAAATGTAATAGACACATACGGTGAGTTCTCAATTTAAATTAAAAGCAGATTAGTCAAAGAAGAATTGGTTAACTGGAAGACTGGGTCAAAATAAGCTACCGAGGACGAAAAACAGAAAGGATAAAAAATACGGAAGAGAAGGTATCTAAAAGAATACAGTGAGGTATAACATATTCCTGTACAGCGGAGTCTCAGAATGAGAAGGGAATAAGGGGCAAGGCAATATATTAAGAGAACTGCTGGGAATTTTCCAGAACAAATAAGAGATACCAAGCCACAAAATCAAGAAGCTTAGTGATGCCAGGCACAGTGGCTCATGCCTGTAATCCTAGCACTTGGGAGCCTGAGGCCAGAGGATCACTTAAGGTTGGGAGTCCAAGACCTGCCTGAGCAACATAGTGAGACTCCATCGTCCCTACAAAAAAGAAAAACAACTAGCCAGGTGTGGTCGCACGTGCCTGTAATCCCAGATACCTGGGAGGCTGAGGCAGGAGGATCGCTTAAGTCCAGAAGTTTGAGGTTGCTGTGAGCTATGATGACACCACTGCACTCTAGCCCAGATAACAGAGCGACACCCTATCTCAAAAAAAAAAAAAAAAAGCAGCTTAGAGAACACAAAATAAGTGATCTGTTATCCTCAAATGTCTTCTAAAAATGACATGAACCTATTCTGTAAATACAGCATCAGTTATTAATAATTGAACATGTATCTATTGTGATCCTACTCTATAGACATACTTATAATGCTCCCAGCATATGAGAAGTTCAAAGTCAAACACTTAGAAGAAACTATAATGATCTTCCTACCATTGTGCAACCAAAAGTAAAAAGAAAAAAGCAGGAACAAAATGCTAAAGTGAAGTACTTAAAAGGAAAAGGGGTTAAACTTAAAAAGCCATAAAACTAAAAGGCACCTGTAGGAGTAACAGTAGGGATACTAAAAAGTTATCCAAAGGTCCAGAACTAGAAGCTACAATATTTGCATTCCTTTCATTGTGCTAAGCATACCCCACAATCTCACCTGAAAGTCCTTGGCATGAGAAACTCAAAGAAGGACCTTTTCTTTATATTTTCCCCATCCATACCTAATAAAGGATGAAAAAAAAAAAATCTAGCCAGCCTCACACACCTGCAATCCTAGCACTCTGGGCGCCAGAGGCCAGAGGATTGCTTGAGGTTTCAGGAATAAAGTAGCTTATAAATTTTTATGTATGCTGGGACTGGCTTTCAAAACTTGGTTTTTCCAAATCTTATGGGTCTTGTGAGCTGTATAAGTTTCAAAGAGATCTGGAAAAAAAAAAAAAAAAAAGATACAATGACCAAAAAAAAGGCATCTAACAAGTTTCAAAATCATTTAAAATTTCTTCTAGCCCTGGGATTCCACTACTGGCCAAACTCACATAAGACTTATTCATATATAAACTAACTTGTTCGAATGATACTAGGAGAAAAGAATTCCAAATTCCCAGATAATGCAAATCATTTATCTGACATCTGATAAGGGTCTAGCATCCAGAATATATAAAGAACTCTTATCAGCCGGGCGCAGTGGCTCACGCCTGTAATCCTAGCACTCTGAGAGGCCGAGGCAGGTGGATCGTTTGAGCTCAGGAGTTCGAGACCCCATCTCTACTAAAAATAGAAAGAAATTAGCTGGACAACTAAAAATATATATACATAAAAATCAGACGGGCATGGTGGCGCATGCCTGTAGTCCCAGCTACTCGGGAGGCTGAGGCAGGAGGATCGCTAGAGCCCAGGAGTTTGACGTTGCTGTGAGCTAGGCTGATGCCACGGCACTCTAGCCCCAGGCAACAGAGTGAGACTCTGCCTCACAAAAAAAAAAAAAAGAACTCTTATAATTCAACAACAAAAAGACAACCAAATTTTAAAAACAGGCAAAGGACTTAAATATACATTTCTCTGAAGACGACACACAATGTCCAACAAGCACATGAAAAGATGTCAACATCTTTACTTACTAAGGAAATACAAATCAAAGCCACAATGGAATACCACTTCACATCTAGGAAAAGAGTTACAATCAAAAAACGGAAACTAAAAATGCTGATGACAATGTAAAGAAGCCAGAAGTCTCATGCACTGCTGGTAGGGACGTAAAATGGTGCAGCCACTTTGGAAAACAGTTTAGCAGCTCCTTGAAAGGTTAAACATAGAATTACCATATGACCAGCAATTCTATCCCAGGTATATAAACCCAAAGAAATGAAAACAGGGTCAAATAGATACTTGTATGTCAATGTTTATCACAGCACTGTTCAAAAATAGCCAAACACTCTCTTTTTCTATACTCAGGAAGTGTTTTTAGGTATTTTTTATATGTGTGGCATACTTCACCAGCAAAGCATTCCTGGGGATTTCTTTTGGAACGATTTTTGCCGACTATTCAATTTCATCACTGAGAACACTGTGGCACATTTATGTCTTTCTTTTATCCTATCTTTTTTAGTAAGACTTCTTTCCAGGAATTTTCCTGTATCTCCTAAATTTCCAAATGTATTGGCATAATACATAATAGCATCTCTTTTTTAATATTTGCAGCTTTTCTATTGTTATTCTTTAAACATTTTCTAACTCTGCTATTTTTGGGCCTTCCTTTTGCAGAATGGTCCAGTCTCACTAGAGGTTTCCTGGTTTTATTATCCTTTTCAAAGAACTGACATTTGACTTTGTTTTTCCTTTCCATCTTTTGGTTGTTTTCTAGGAATTTCTGCTTTTAACTGTATCAATTCCATTTGTTTCCTTTTTAGGATTTACTTTGCTATTCTTTACTAATATCATTGTTTTCTTTTCTGGTTCTTATCTAGTCTTCATATTTATATAATGGACTTTCCATGACAGGTTTTTATAATAGAGTTTTCTATCACTAAGTGGTTACCCAGAAGTGTATTTCTTAAATTTTAACATATTGAGATATGAGTTAATTTTTCTTTCCTTTTTTTTTTTTTTTTCTTTTCTTTTGAGACAGAGTCTCACTGTTGCCCAGGCTAGGGTGCAGGGGCGTGATCATAGCTCACTGCAATCTCAAACTCCTAGGCTCAAGTCATCCTCCTGCCTCAGCTTCCCAAGTAGCCTGGACTACATGCATGTGCCGTTCCGCCCAGCTAATTTTTTCTATTGTTAGTAGAGACAGGGTCTCGCTCTTGCTCAGGCTAGTCTCAAACCCTTGGGCTCAAGCAATCCTCCTGCCTCAGCCTCATGAGTAGCTGGGACTACAGGTGTGAGCCACCATGCCTGGCTAATTTTTCTATTTTTAGTAGAGACGGGGTCTCACTCTTGCTTAGGCTGGTCTCAAACTCCTGACCAAGCAATCCTCCCACTTCAGCCTCCCAGAGTGCTAGTATTACAGGCGTGAGCCACGGTGCCTGGCTAAGTTAATTTTTCTTATTCAATTATTTAGTTTTGGTTTTATTATAACTCATTGTAACTGCATTTGAATAATTTAGTTTGTGAATTAAACTCTTGATCTTTATTTACGGTGAAAAAAAAAAAAGGCCAAAACATAGAAATGACCCAAATATACATCAACAGATGAATGGATAAACAAATTTGGTATATGCTACAACACGATGAACCCTGAAAACATGCTAAGTGAAATAAGTCAGGCATAAAAGGACAAATAGTGTATGATTCCAATTTGTGAAAATTTTATTATATGCTAATTCATACAGACAGAAAGCAGACAAGAGGTTATAAGGCACTGGAGCAGGAGAGAATGGGGAGTTATGGCTTAATCGGTAGGGTTTCTGTTTGGGTTGATAAAAAGGTTTTTGGAAACACTGGTGTTGGTTAAGGAACACTGTGAATGCAATCAATCAATGCAACTTAATTGTACACTTAAAAATGGCTAAAATGGCGATTGTTGCATTATATATGTGTGTGTATGTATTCCCCCCGCCCAACACACACACGTTAGTGTATAGCCACTTTGGAAGACAGTTTGTCAGTTTCTTACAAAGCTAAGTCTTATATAATCCAGCAATGTGCTTCCAGGTATTTACTCAAATGAGTTGAAAACTTATAACACAAAAACCTGCACATTAATGTTTATGGCAGCTTTATTTGTGACTACTAAAAGTTAAAAGTAACAGAAATGTCTTTCAACAGATATATGAATAAACAAACTGTGGTACATCTATACAACTAAGTATTATTCAGTGATTAAAAAAAGATATGAGCTAGCACTCTGGGAGGCCAAGGCGGGCGGATCGTTCTGAGCTCAGGAGTTCGAGACCAGCCTGAGCAAGAGTGAGACTCCGTCTCTACCAAAAATAGAAAGAAATTAACTGGACAGCTAAAAATATATAGAAAAAATTAGCCGGGCATGGTGGCGCATGCCTATAGTCCCAGCTACTCGGGAGGCTGAGGCAGGAGGATCGCTTGAGCCCAGGAGTTTGAGGTTGCTGTGAGCTAGGCTGACGCCACGGCACTCGCCCCAGG
>RJWJ010045622.1:0-11673 GCA_004363605.1 Indri indri
CTACATGTGCAAAACAACTCCTGTGCAATCACACTGAGTCCAACGTTGTTAGTAAAAGCAAAATAATGGAAATAATTTAGCATCTATTAGTGGGGCTGGTTAAACAAATATTGGTACAACTGTATATAAAATACTATAAAACCATTTCAGAGAAGGAGGATGCTCTGTATGTACTGAAATGGAAACAATTTCCAGTATATAAAGTAAAAAATTAAAAGCAACAAAAGCAAAGTGAACTATGTTTAGTATACTCTCATTTGTGTGAAATACATCGTATAAGTGTTTATGTATGTGTATGTATATGATGTATATTTTACACAGTTAGTGCATAACACAATACTTGCATTGTCAAGAAACTGGTGAGAGTGCTTGAGAAGAAATAAGTACCCAAGGAACAGAGGTGGGTGCCAGAGCATATGTTACATATTCAAAAAATGACAAAAAATAATAAAATAAAATAACTTGAAATTTTAAAATTTATTCTTTCGACAGCTTTTACTTAGCAACTCCATTGCTGAGCCTGTGTGAGATGGTGGGACAGAACAGTGAGCAAGACACATTTGGTTTAAGCAAAACTAAGACTGAGAGATCAAACCAAGATCGAAGCCTGGGTTGGAAAATCTCTCCCTGCAAGCTGGGTGCTCGAGCCCACACAGCATCGTGGCTCTGGGGCCGAGGTTCCGGAGAGGGGACTGGGGGACACTAAGAGCCCCAACCCCATGAACTGTCCCGGTCTGTTTTAGGAAAGCAACATCTCTGGGGCTTGGTAGCAGATTCCGGGCTCCCTTCTGGGCAGCTGGAGGCCTCTTGGTTCCTATGGTCCTCACTCCGGGATTGTGGCGTCCACACCACCCTGCTGCCAGCACCCAGGGCCAGGCATGCGCTGCCATCGAATCTCTGTCCTCAAAGAGCTTGGATTCTGGGATGTGGTGAAAGAGAAGCCCATGTTTTTAACAGCATGGGAAGGACAAAAGGTAGCCCCGGCTGAAGGTGTCGGTGCTTTCCCGACACCCTCGATGATTGGAGTTTGTCTGGAGCAGCACTGCAGGGCTGGGGACAGGGTCGTGCTGACCAATAGAACATTCTGCTCAGCAGAAAGGCTTTTCCTGCATGCATCGATTGCTTATTTGCAAAGAAGGTACAAAGCGTCCTAACGACCCATCATTTCGTATGGCTCTGGGGCCTTGGGGCCACCACTGGAAACCAATTACGGTTTTATGGGTTCAGGTAGCCAAAAGACTGAGCAAGGAAACATTGGCTGGGAAACGGGGTCTCCTGCCACAGCGCTCCCCACAGACACCTCCGGGAGTGGCCTTCCGTCTGGCCACCCTTGGCTGGCAGTAACGGAGGGGCTGATTCCTGACACTGCCGGAATGATCAACACCCCCCAGGGTAAGCCAGCTTGGTTCATTCGTTTTAAAAGTGCTGAAGCTAAACTTGTGCGGGTGGGATGTGGCTGCAGAGCCCTGGTCTCAAGAAGAGGGAAGGAGTCCTCAGCCTGGCGCTGGCCTCAGTGCTTGGACAGCTCACACATGCACCTGGCTCGGTACCCACTTCCTAAGGAGCTCGAACGTTCTTTGAATCTCCAGTGCAGAATATTGTTTACGAAATTCACCTCACAGACGTCAATGAGCTGAGTCTGTGCACCGTCTCTGCCTGCCTTGCAGCTTCTGCAACCACACGCACATAAGCGGTTGTGACGGTTCCTTCTGCGTGTCAACTTGGCTGGGCCCAGATGTGTCGCCAAACATTATTCTGGATGTTTCTGTGAGGACGTTTTTGGACGAGATTAAATCTGTGGACTTTGAGTAAAGCAGACTGCCTGCCCT
This sequence comes from Indri indri, assembly GCA_004363605.1. Classification (NCBI taxonomy): domain Eukaryota; kingdom Metazoa; phylum Chordata; class Mammalia; order Primates; family Indriidae; genus Indri; species Indri indri. The sequence continues at coordinate 1,830 of RJWJ010045622.1, forward strand.
AGTGTGGGTGGGCCTCATCCAATCAGGCAAAGGCCTGAATGGCACAAAGACTGACCCCCGCAAGCAAGAGGGGACCCTGCAGCAGACACCTACGGACACAAACCGCAACCTGGGCTCTGCCCCACATCTCCAACCTGCTGGCCCGCCCTGCGGAGTGTGAATTTGCCTCCGTAATCACCTGGCCCAGCTCCTTAAAAGACGTCTCTATGTATTAATATATACACACCTATCCTAGTGGTTCTGTGTTTTTGTTTGTGCGTTTTGTTTTGGAGAACCTGACTAGTGTGTGGCACTAATTCAGTGGGTCTGTGACAGACAATATCATAGTTAGAGGCAGTTTTATTAGTTTTCCTTCCAAACATTCAATGTGTAGCTATGCTCAAAACCCTTAATTCACATCTCTGCATCGTTCTAATTGAAGATGGGGTAAGGTTTACAGGAGAAAACCACGTAGACTGTAATTTTGAGAAGGACTTCGTGTCTGGGGAGGGATTTCTGTGTGGTGAAATTTACCCCGTTGCCGTTCACACCTGAAAGTTTCTTCTCTGCCAGATGCTCCTACTGTTCTGACCATTCTGGCCTCTGTTTTCTTAATTTCTCCCCCACCTTTTTCCCAACCTCAAACCTCTTATCATCCCCATCCTTTCTTCTGTACTCAGGTGGCAGGTGGCAGGTGGCCTTTGCAAAGCTGCTGGGCTCCTTGTACATCACAGTGCCCAGTCCCAGCCTCAGGGCAAAGAAGCCTCGACTGGTAACGCAGGTAATTCTCTCACAAGCAGACGTATTTTTGTCACGTTATTCAATACGCTACATCCTGCAGGGCACTGTCCATCGATTCTTGTTGGGAAGATTTTACTGTCAAAAATATTGTAAAGGAAAGAAGAACTAGTAAATTTCATTGCTTTGTGACACTTCTGTGTCCTTGTGGTAAAAAGGGAGGAAGGGGGTTTGTTTCTGTGTACCCTGTGCCCTTTCCCTGCAGTCACAAACGTGGAAATGGATCAGTTTTTATTTATCTAAGGAACAAATATTGCTCTAGGAAATGACTAAATAGTGTTCCAGAAACAACTGGCTATGGATCCTCTGGGCAAGCTGGACATCTTCCTAGTCATCTAATCTAGCGCTTGAAATGCGGCTCTCACGGCAGACAGGGAATGGCACACAAACAAGGTCAATCCACGCTGGGATGTCTCCGGCATCGAGTTACACAACAATGTGTAGTGGCTCGCTCCCCTCGGGGCAGAGTGTGGCTGTGCAGACAGCCCTGAGCACAACTGTGGGAGTCCCTGCCCTGTCACTCACTCCAAAGCAGGCTCTGAAGCCAGTCCATGCTGCCGCCTCCTGCTCCGGGCCTTGACCAAACCTCTCTGCCACCTCATTTATCCCGTCTGCAAAATGGGAATAAAAACCCACTGGAAAGGCAGAGAGCAAAACCAGTTGTCACCTGGGGCAAACCTGTGTGGGACACACGGGTCCCCGCCATGTGACATTGCTTTGATGAGTTGGTGACATCCTATTTCAGGGTTGCACCTCAATCTTGCAGGCTCAGATACTCAGTAGTTGGTGCAGAGGATGGCTCAGGCGCCAAGGAACTGTTACTGAATGGGATCACAGGAATCTGAGGTAAATGTGCTAATTTACAGCAAGAACCACAACCAGGTGCACACGATAGAAGTGGCCGGGAACCTATGTCCCCCCTTAAAGGAACACCCACACGCGGCACCAAATGGCTAAGGGAGTGGGTGGGCGTGGGCGGACGCGGCTGGCTGGAAGCCGGGCTGAGGTGGGACCGCGGTGGTGGCAGTGGCCCGGCTGTGACAGTGACACTTCCACTCTCCCTCTCCCCGACTCCTGCGGCCTCGACGCGTTTGGGCGCCCCCAGGACCACAGCCACCGCTAGGATGCATCAGGGCAAGTGACACCATGGACTTGGAAATGACATGAATGACAACCAGCAACACCAAACTCGAAAGCCCTCGTGATACCACGTAACCTCCCTAAAAGTAGCTACATCTACTTCTCTTCTTGTAAACTCAAGGATGAACATTGAAGAAAAGTAATACATGTTTCTTACGCAATGCTGTTATCTCTCCTCTCATGTTGTGAAATAGATTATGCACATAAGAATATACAAAATTTACATATGCTGTTTAAAGAAAAAGAATAAAAACAAATACCTGCATGTCTAGCACCCAGGTGACGACCTACCTGTTGGCGCCTGCATCCTGCTCCTCCATAGGAAGGTATCGCCCTGCGGTGTGCGACAATCATTCCCGAGCTTTTCCTCAGAGTGTTACCACCTGTGTGCGTTGGTACAGAAAGGTACTGCTTGGCTTTGCTGCGTTGGAATCTTATACAAATGGAATCCTACGTTATGTATTCTGTGACTTGTTTCTCTTTGCTCAAGATACATTATGTTAATTCGCAAAGTTTTATTTTGTTCTTTATCACTGCTGTGTGGTATTCTATTATAGAATATATCACAACTTATTTATCCAATTTACTACTGATGAATGTTTGTATAGTTTACAGGTTTTTACTATTACCAACAATGCTGGTATGAACATATTTTTAAAAGTTCCTGCTACACAAGGGCTGGATTTTCTCTGGGTGTATACCAAAGAGGAAATGTTCTGGACTGCAGGCTGCACATGCTCACGTCTGTGCCCTGTTCATTCCAAAGTGGTCCTATGAATTTCCACCCTCCCTAGAATTGAACATGAGACGCTTTTTTGATATGACCATTTTCCTGCCAGCATTTGGTATCTCCTGATTTATTTATTTACTTATTTATTTTTTAGAGACCAAGTCTCACTCTGTGCCCCAGGCTGGATCATGCATGATCACTGCCCACTGCAGCCTACTGAACTCCTGGCCCCAAGTGATTCTCCCCCCTTGGCCTCCCAAAGTGCTGGGATGGCAGGTGCGAACCACTGTGCCCAGCCTGTCCTGATTTTTAAGTATGAAATGTAGCTTGTTTGGTTTGAAATTTCTCTGATTACTAATAAAGTCGAGACTTTCACTTACGTTTATGGGGGATTTGTGTTTCTTTTTCTGTGAATTGTCTGATGTGCTTTTCTATTAGGTTGTCTTTTTCTTGTTGATTTATATGAATACTCCACATATTCTAGGTGTTAATATTTTGTCAGTTACATGTGTCCAAGCATCAGTTCCTACTTCCAGCTTGTCTTTTTAATCTCTTGATGGGATGGCATCTTGTGATGAATGGAAGTTCTTAATTTTAACATAGTTTAGCATATCAATTTTTTTTCATGACTCTGTGTGTGTATGTATGTGTCTTAAGAGCCACCCCTACTCTGAGGCTATAAAGATAGTCTCTATATCATCTTGTAAGACTTTTATGGTGGTTTTTTTTACATTTAAGTCTTTAATCCACATGCAATTGATTTTTTAAAATATGGTATGAAATGGGAATTTAATATCCTTTTCCTCTGTGTTTAGTGTATTGCCTCAGTACTGTTCATTAAATAGTGTTTATTTACTATCTACTCACATGCATTTACGATTTTTTAGGTAGCACATGTCTGCTCAACATAACTCTGGTCTCCAGGTGAGAGTCGGCTTGGCTACAGCTCTTTGTTTTCATCATGTGCCGATATGTCCAGAGTCACATCCCAGCCACCCATTCTAAACACTCAGCTTCAAGCAGGCGTCTTGCTCTTTTGGGGGCGGGGGGGCACCCCCAACCACGTTCTACTTTAGGAACAGGGGTCTCAGCTACACTTGGCCCTTCATTTTTTCCATATACATTTGAAAATCAGCTTTGTAAATTCCATAAGAAAAAAAAAACCTCATTGTGACTTAAATGAAATTATATCGGCTCTATGTGAATGTGTTTTTTACTTTGTTATTGTTGTTTCCTTAAAGTAACCTTCTTACTCAAAAGGAAATTTAAGGTCCATGTAGAAAAATGCGAAACACAGTGAAACAAAGGGAAACAGGAGAAATCACTAAACTGCCACCTCAAATGCCACCGCCAGAGATAAGTACCACTAACATATTAATATATCTTTTTATTTATATACATATTTTGTTATGTGTAAAGTCCCTATCGAATAAATACATGCACACACAGTGTGTGTGGTACACATGCACTTGTATGTGTCGCGTGTGCTCACAGCTCTAGGAGGCCCATTTTTTCACCTCTGGATTGTGGACGCCTGGTGCGCCCCCCCTGCGCAGGCGGAAGTCTTGCCTGGCTGCTCTGTTTCCTCCTCTGCATAGAAGCTGGCGGGACAGAAGCTGCTGCGGGGACGGTAATGGGGACCCTCCCAAGGCCACCTGACCCAGGCTCCTGCGCCCCGGGAGCAGGCGTGTCTTGAGGGGCCTGCCCTGTGTGTCCCGCCCGGAGCAGTGACTGGGAACTGTGAGGAATCATAGCCAAGTGTTTCTGCCGCATTTCCCTAGCTAAGTGTGCAAAAGAGTGATAATTGAAAGAAATCTATGTCTAAATAAGTCAAAAATAGCTCTTTCGACAAGAACACAATGTTTTCTAACTTAATTGGGCACAATTTTTTTCTCTTTTAGCTGAATATAAATTAAGCACGGGTGTTTCTGATTCTGCGAAGCACCGTGCAGATTGTGGATGGGTTGGTACGATGTTGGCACAACGTGGCACTGACCGCACCGGCGCGCTGGCGGAGGGGAGGTGGTCGCTCTGCTGAATTGCCTGGGTCCGAGCAGGTGCAAACCCCTCACTCGCCCCGAGTAACTGGGGGTAGCTGTGGTTTTCTTTTAATTCTGATGTGGGGCTATTAGCGGCTCCTCTCACCGTTATTCCCAGATTAACTGAGGTCTGACATTATGTTTTAAGGACCATACATATTATTTTCTGAAAAATATATCCTCAAATTTCGTTACCTCCCGAGTTGCGTGGGAGTCACCGGACGGCAGGGCGGGCGATGTGGGTGGCGCCGCCGCCCCCTGCTGGTGGCAGGAGGCAGCGTCGCGCATCAGAGCGAAGACCTGTTTCCCGCCTTTGGGCACCTTCCTACCGTGGGCCACGGGCTAGCCTCGGGCAGAATCTGAGACTTTACTAACGTTTGAGGTTTGGAGCGAATCCTACCCAGAGGTGTGATTCTAAACAATGGCGGCATTGCTACTAGGTTCAAGCTAGTTTCAAGCAAAATTTACCTTTTCTCTACTGCTCATCAGGTATTAAATATTTAGTGAAATTTTTGCTTTCCTGGATATCTGACACTGTAATTAGTTCAAATGTATTCTTTTGTTCTCTGTGGTGTATTCGTTTTTATTGGACTACGTTTTTTTTTTTTACATGTCCTGTGGCTGTCATTCAAGTTTATTTTGCTTCATATTTTGCACCAATTTTTAGTAATGCATTTGCTTTGTCAGTATGTATCTTACATAAATTTATTCTAATTTATTTTATATTGTGTCTTGCTTTTCATTTACTGGCATTTCCTGAAATACGATTCTCATATTTTCTTTTATATGTTATGTGATGTACTTAGAAATTTACTAGATTTGTTGTGTTTGGTTGCAACCCATGTAACAGCATCTACAAACACAACATATTTCTTTTTAGCTATGTGGCTTTCCGTTTTTCTTTTTCAGGTTTGGCAGAAAATTACAACACATCTAACACTTATCTCAACCAGATTCCAATATACAATATAACTTATTTATGCCTGTTTATTCCTGTAATATCACTTGAAAATAGCTTTCAGTACATAAATGCTTAAGGTTTTGCTTTTCGAAAAATGTCTTTGGGAGGCACTCGCGTATCTCAAATGCCCACAGATACCGTGGCTGTTGGTGGGCTGGGCCACCTCCTGCCAGGATGGTTGTTACTGTGGGGGAATGGCTTCCAGCTGTGTGACCCAGTTGTTGTGGACTTTGTGGACACAGATTTTAAGGACTGCCCCTTTCTGAAGCAGTTAATTCTACAGTTAACGTGTTTCCCCTCAGTGGCTCCGCTTCCCACTTACCCATCCTGCCCACCCAAGAAAACCCTTGGAAATAGGGGATTATTGTCCCTGGGGGTTTAACTGTTTAATTATGAAATAGATACAAGGAGCACAGAGTGCGGGTGACGTGACAGTGAGAGGCGTCCTAGGCAGCTGAGCTTCCTCTGAAGTTGCCGGCTCCTTCGGGGAATGGCTTCCTGGCGCAGAGTCCCCACCGGGGAGGCCCTGCCCTGCGCCATGGCTTCCTGTGGCCTAGTTCCCATCCATGGTGGGCTGGACCAGGCTGGACCCTCTGCAAATCTGGAGTAGGGTTCACCTCCTGCCTGTCGGTATCTACACATGGTTTGAACCTGTGTTTCATGTAAACCGGGGGAGCAGTGAAAGCTACTGACAGTCTGGAGAGAGGCAGAGACTAATCAGGGAAGAATAGACCACTAAGGTCTTTGAAGTTTTAGGTTGGAGACACTTCCCGAAGCTTCCCAGTCATGAGGCAGCCCTCATACTAAATGTCACTGTTTCCTTTTCTCACTCCCACTAGCCTGAGCTCGCCCCCATTTCTCACAACCCAACCACATCCATGAATACACCAGGTAACGCTTGTCTGTTTGATGTTACAAGAAACATAGTCTGTGTAAGAAAGCACGTAGTTCAAACATTTTCAGTGCCTGTTATTAGATATCGAAGGTTATTTTTAATGGACAATTATTTCTTATAAGTTTATTTATTTGTTTATTTATTTATTTAGAGACAGGGTCTCGCTCTGTGGCCCAGGCTGGAGTGCAGTGGCTATTCACAGGCTTGGTCATGGCACACTGCAGCCTCTAACTCCTGGGCTCAAGCGATCCTCCCCACTCAGCTTCCTTAGAAGCTGGGACTACAGGTGTGTCACCGTGCCTGGCTCATTTCTTATAATTTGAAAAGTTGAACATCAAAGCTCCAGTAAATTGAATCCAGTATTAATGGAGTGGTGTCATTGGGTGGGGAGTATATTCCGGAATCTGGGATCGTTTGTGTTTTATTTTGACACAAGAGAACTGTCATTAAAGTAGCTGAAGGAGCATGGTCTCATTTAGAAGAGGGTTGGTCAGCCAAGGAAAATGGGAGATTTGGAGTCAATCCTGGCAGAGTCCAGCCCCAATTCCCTCTGCGTGGATCTCCCTTCTCTGGAAAACCTTCTCTGACCACCTCTCCCCACGCAAATTGGCCTCCTAGGTACCTGCATTCCCCTCTGCTAGCGCTGCCGCGTACCTCCCTGCCTGCTCACACATCCCAACCAGCGGGTGAGCTCCGCAAGGTGAGGAGCTGGGTCCATAGTACCTCCCTTCATGTCCCCAGTTCCCAGCCCAGTGCCTGGCACATGCAAGGTGCTAAAAATGGATTAGGTGAATGACTTTGGGTATATGCTCAGCGCCTGTCACCTTTGTTCGCATAAGTCACCACCCTCAAGTCTACTGTGGTCCACTCACAGTCAACTGGGCAGCTCTGCTGTTGGTGGCTGTCGCCAAAGCCTGAGCCGGCCCCAGGCCCTAGGGAGACACACCCTGTGAGTGCTGGGTCCCAAACCACATCTGACTTATTTGATTTGCTTCTGAGCAGCTCAGGTTTCTGACAATGATGAATAGCTATCATTCTATTGTATTTTTACCCCTTGAGAGGAGAAACCTCAACACAGCTTGAACCATTCAAGGTCACAAAACAATCAAGAATGCAGTTAGAAACCTTGGGCATGGGACCTGCTCCCCAGATCCTCCAACAGATGTCCAACCTGTAATAATAAATCTTCTATTATATATTATTTTATTAAACAAAGACATGAAACTGCCAAGACAAACAAGAGAGTCTGTGTTACCAAATGGAGATGACAAAATTCCAACAAGTAAGACAATGGCCACTCCAATGAGTCTGCCCTTAGAAGAATAAACAATGTCTCTTAATTTCAAAATATCTTGAGGACTCCAAGGGATGAGGGGATGCCAGTCAAGGAATTGCTGTCCGAAGTCCTTTTTGGTACATCTCTTATTTGGGGGCGCCTTTTTGTCCCATTCAGCCCCTCAGAGCTTTGGAGGAGGCCCGGCCACAGTGGAGATGGCCACCTGCTTTCTCAGGCCACCAGTTCCCACGTTTTCTCCCCTGGAAGCACCCTCACACACATCCCTAGAGTAATGTTTAGCCAAAGGTCTGGCACCCCTTGGCCTAGTTGTTGACACATAAAAATTAACCTTCATAGGGGTTGACATGAACACAACCAACTGTGCTTCCGTCTGGTCGGAGCCCTGGAAGGAGGAGGGAGGCAGCCCTGTGGGCTCCGGCGGGGCCGCAGCAGCTGTGCCGGTGACTGAGGCCTGAGATGAGTGGTGCCTTGTCTCCTGAGCACTGGGGAGTCGGTGTGGCCCAGATGTGCTCATTGCCGGCCGCAGAGGAACAGCCCAGTGAAAAACACGAGAATAATATGGTACGTTCATCCACGCTAATGTGTGGAAATGAAAACCCCTCCCCCCTTACAGTTACGTCTACTTTCATCAAAGGTTTGGGGACTCAAAGGGAGTTAAGCCCCACCTGTGCATTCTCAGAAATGGTGACAGTGAGCGAACCGGGCTCCACCTGGCTGGAGGTCCGCTGGGTGCTGGTTCCCACAGGCATCTGTGAATGAATGAGCTGCTGAGGCATTTGGGAGGGTGGGCCTCCTGCGCTGGGGGATTTTGGTGTGGTGTATACTCCCTCTCTGCCAGGTCCTTGCCCTACAGCCAGCCTCCCCTTCCTGGTGGACCCAGGTGTGCAGAGGTGCACAGGGAAAATTGTACAGGTGGACCCAGGTGTGCAGAGATGCACAGGGAAAATTGTGCAGGTGGACACAGGTGTGCAGAGATGCACAGGGAAAATCATGCAGGTGGACACAGGTGTGCAGAGATGCACAGGGAATATTGTGTAGGTGGACAAAGCTGTGCAGAAGTGCATAGGGGAAATCATGCAGGTGGACACGGGTGTGCAGAAGTGCATAGGGAAAATCATGCAGGTGGACACAAGTGTGCAGAGATGCACAGGGAAAATTGTGCAGGTGGACACGGGTGTGCAGAGGTGCACAGGGAAAATTGTGCAGGTGGATCCAGGTGTGCAGAGGTGCATAGGGAAAATCATGCGTGTGGACATGGGTGTGCAGAGATGCACAGGGAAAATTGTGCAGGTGGACACAGGTGTGCAGAGATGCACAGGGAAAATTGTGCAGGTGGATCCAGGTGTGCAGAGGTGCACAGGGAAAACCGTGCAGGTGTCCCAGCTATGGCTCCGAGACCTGCTCTAGTTGCCCAGAATGCTGCTCTGATGGCAGTGGTCCCACACGCCCAGCTGCGAACTAAAATAAAATCCTAAGCTGCCTACTGACTGAATGGACCCCTTCTTGGCCAAGGAGACCCCAGAGAAACCTGAAAACTGAGTTCCCAGCCATGACAAGTTGGGAAGTTGGGCACACCTCATTATACCCGCTCTCTTGCTGACGGCCATCGGGTTTTTTTCCCTAGAACTAAACAGAAACCAATCTCGTGATCCAGACCAGCACTCTTCCCCCATAAGAGACCATCCACCAGGGAATGGTTTCAGCCAGTCTGCAGAATAGGTGCAGAGAGGTTTTCATGTCCTTGCTTCACCTTTTGATGTCAGAGGGCTGCTGTTTCTGAATGTGGACCCCAAGAAGGGGCGTAAAGTTGATTGCACAGGCGCGTGTTCTCCTTTCGTAAGTATTCATGACTCCTCCTATACCGTGTTAAATATGTTTATGTGGCCACCCCTCAGTGGAGCCCACACTTCTGCAACAACATATGCAGTCAGGGGACATTCAGGTTCTCCCCTCTCTGCCCCGGGCCACAGCCTCTGGAGTGGGGTCCCGTTGCTACCCACCCCCA